>CM057343.1:235169543-235434994 GCA_030015575.1 Agapanthus africanus | reverse complement strand
TGAGTAATGCTGATTAGCCTCTTTCCATTAAGTTGATATGCACTGGAGACAGCTGCATGATTTGAATCAGGTTCCAATTAAATAAGCGCCAAAGTTTCTATATTGGATATAGAATGGTTCGTACCTTAAAAGATGTTAAGGTACGGGGAGTTGTCCAGCTTATGCTTAAAACCAGACTCTGGACAACTCAGGGCACGTTTCTGTAATGGCTGTTTGTGGGGTGACCCTGGCTATGACGAGGGTTGATATTCTACCATTTGGAAGATCAATAGTGATATTGTTCTTGACTCGCCACAGTTTTAGTAAAATGGATCTTTTTCAGAAAACAGTAGTGGGAGTATGGTAGAACTGGAAGTGATTCCAGAACCGCGAACGATTACGGAAAATTTAATAGGACCTATATATTCAATCAGGTTTGACATTCCAATAGCCACTCCGCAGAAATGGTGGATGACCTCAGACACCCGAGAGGTACTTCGGTAGGCTCAAGGACGGTGACAGGGAGGTTCTTATCTACCCAGACTTGACACTACTGTTGTTCCAGGATATGAGACCCGGTAGGAGGGTTGTCATAGTCAGTGGGAGCAGCGGAAGCATAGTGGGCAAGATGCTTATATCTATTTATAGACTTGAGCAGTTATAGCGGAGATAGATCATCTAATTTTGATGTGACAGTCATGGGTTTGACTTCATCAGAATAAGGAATGGATCTGTTAAGAAGGTAGTAGGCTGTGATGTCATGGTATCTGGATGACATATACAGAGTAGGAAGTAAAATTCCTATACTACGATCAATTTTACTGAGGTCGTCACACAGTTGTTTCTCTAGACAGGATATGGATATAATATTTGACATTCTGGTTTCTGGATCTATGGTTTTAGATCTGGATTTTGGTAGTTTCCCAATGTGGGTACTTTGACAGATATTCTAATAGTTTTTAGAATAGTTGACTCCTAGCATGGTGGTGTACCTGCAGGTGATAGAGTCACCCTCTCTAAAGGTGTCGTACAGACTAAAGGGGAGAAGGATGTGCATGATTGGCAGATCACTTGCTTAGGCAATTGAGTCAATCATGAGATGTCAAGTACCGCACCAAATGTTGTTTTTGCACTAGATGCAATAAGTTTGTATTAATCCAATCCTGGAGAAACATAAGGAAGCAGTTTTAGAACATAAGTGGATGTTCTACGGATTTGATGACGGCAGCCTCCTTCGAGAGACGATTATCATTCCAGGCTTCAAAGGTGACATGGTTGACAGAGAGATTGTCAGAGTTATAGTTTTCCCTCTGACGAGGGACAGTATTATGGATAGGTGGTCCAAGAGGATACTGTGGGTGGCATGGTACCGGATACTGATTAGGTTCAGTGATCGATACAGTCTAAGAAGTTTGGATTTGGAGTTCATTTATGAACTAAGTCCCATCAGATATCCAGACATATTCTAAGACAGGTATTACTCAATTCGGGAGATGGCTTTCTCCGCGAACTTGAGATTTAGAGAGATATAGAAATAAACTTCTAGGCGGATCCACTCACTGAGGCTATTTCTCGAACACAATAGTTTTACAAACGGGCTTTGTGAAACTGATTAGTAGAGGAGTTGGATGTTCGGTTTCACACGGGCTGTGAGTAGTCGACATTGCAATAATTAGCCTTGAGTGCAAGTGGGAGATTGTTGGAGATAGTGCCCTCATAGTCAATTATTGGATCGCAGGTACGTGATTGCAATGATTGCGGAGGACCTATACCGGTAGAACAGTCTTACTCGAGATGATAGTATGCTATCTGGTTTGCCTTTATCAGTTGTGTGCATGTTCAGGTGACTGATTACATGTTCCACTTTGATAGAGCCCTTAGGATCTTGCTTTACTACCAACTGTATGATGGCGATCATATACGTGAGAGTTGGGTAGTTTATATGCATATCCTTAATTGTGGTCCCTAGTCGTGGGAGTTTCGAGACAGGGCATCGATACTCCGGAGTAGACTAGTGTATACAGTCGAGACCCCGACGAGGGGCGGTGGCCGGTCTCACAAGCCACTGGTGTCAGTTGGATCACCTAAGATGTATAAAGGTGCTCATTGGGTTATGAGTACACCGGACAGGACTCGCCGGGAATCTGCTAGTTAGTACTATACCTATCGTCAGATAGCAGTTCCCTGGTGACATGTGTACAGGTTAGTTCATCGACCTGAGGTCATCATTTGTCTCGTGTGAGTTTCCACTGTGCTTTGATTTCTACCCTACCACGGCTCAAAGGAGTCGTGCAAACAGGTAGCTTTTGGGTACAGTCCCGAGCCATATAGAGGCACGTGAGCGGATCGGCAGGGGATTCGTCTCTCCCGGTTTTGGGGGCGAGGTCGTGCTGTGTCTAGGAGAGCCATTACACATAGTCCATGGCCATGGCAGGAGATTTACTGGTAGGTACTCCAGTAGTATCTCAGGGTGTTATTGGGCTACACTCCGACACGACTTATACTGCTATTGGGGGTTTGACGTTACTAGCCCTCTAGGCGGATATGCGATACTCATTGACGAACGGACCGGACTGTATATACATTGTCACTGTTAGGCTCAGTAGGGTTTCCGGATGAGTTCGCTCATTGGCCTCCCTTGAGGTCAGTCCGTGGGCAGCCGTTACGCATAGCTAGTGCCGCTAACGTTTTGTGGTTAAATCCACTGCCAGGGTACTGACGAGTCATTAGAGTCCCCCACAGACAGTTTCCCAAGTTCGGGAGAAACGTTGTAGAGGCCGTATGGTTTTATGGCAGGGTTCGGAAAATGCACGTGCGTTTACGCACGTGTTATTTTTCGGGCAGATGATACTGGGCGGCTTTGGTTTAAGCCGGATCCGAGTATTATATTGAGTGGATATAATATCTTTGTCTCAGTTGCATTTGTATTCGGTCGTAATACAAGTGCGGGTATATTTATACAGTTACGGGGTTATCCTGAAAGTTGTTTCAGGATCACTTTTGGAAGTTGCCAGTTTCCAGTTTTCTATCAGTCGTCTTTTAACATTCGGTTAAAGACGGATTTATCTTTTCTTTGATGAGGGTGAGTCATGCTTCTAGAAGGTTCTAGAATTTGATGACAAGGTTAATGACTCATGCTTTGATTTCAATGAGGTTTTGTTTTCCTTAAGATATTTTCATGTGTTCACATTATGATATTTTGCTTAAGGTTACTCTCCCCTCTCCTACACTCACCCCCCCACTCCTATAAGTGGCCGGCCCCCCTCCTCTCTCTCTTACTTGATGTTTCACTTGAAAAGATTATGATAGATTTTGGGGTGTATGGAATTCACAGCTCATTTCATTCCATCACCCGATTCCCTCGGCAACTTCATTAACTGATCGTCCACGGCTTTGGACGAAGTGAGACAAAGTCATCTACTCATTCTCTACATCATTCTTGGTCGTCACTTTTAGCAAACTTAACGACCGAGTTGCCTCGAGTCAGAGGCGGGAGCCCGTTTAAAGAATCAGTGATATGGTGCCACCTGGACGAGCAGATCGGAGATCGACGAGATCGGAGCAGCCACAACGGAGCGTGGGATGATGGTTAAAGAACGAAGGACTCGGATCGTTCGGTATAACCTTTCTACACTCTTTACAGTTTGTTAGTTTAGCAATAATGGCAGATCCGGGTTAAAGTATACGATAGCGCCAGTTAAAAAGTTTTTTGTTCCGCATTTGGCGTCTTTAGACGGCCGGGGCGCTAGCGTAGACTTACAGTATTAACTCGTTAAAATAAGCCTAAAAACTTACCATCTCCCTGCAGACGACCCGTATGTTGGATATGTATGCCCTAGAGGCCATTATTGTATGGTACTAGTTTGTATATTACATTTTGGAAGCTTGGAATATATACATGGATTGACGACAGTCTTGTTCGATATTTTAGTATGCTACTTGGTTTGTATCTACCTTAATATGTGTATATGTTTCTTTTAACTTATCGCTAATACATATTGATGGAGCCCTTAGGATCTTTGCTTGATTACAGGCGTGGTGATGACGATCACACTAGTGGGGGCTGCGTAGTCTATAAGCACATCCTTATACAGGTCCCTAGTCGTAGGATTATCAAGACAGGGTATCGATACTCCAGAGTAGACTGGTGCATACGCTTCTCATCCCAGCAGGTGAGATGGTCTGTCCCATAGCCATCAGTACGCCATACTGGAGATAGTATGTAGGTGCTCGTTAGGTTACGAGTACACTGGACAGGACTCGTCGGGAACTGTTGGTTGGTATTATACCTATTGTCCGTTAACAGTTCCCAGGTGACATGAGTACAGCTTAGTCTGTTGACTTAACACTGTCACTTCGCCTCGAGTGTGTTCCCACCATTCTTAGATTACTACCCTACCACGGCTCTATTGAGTCATGCAAACAGGTAGTAGTTGGGTGCAGTCCCAAAGCACTTGGAGGCAGTGAAGGTTAGACAGGATTCGTCTCTCCCAGTATTGGGAGTTGATATCGCGCTGTTTCTAGGAGAGCCATTACACAAAGTCCCTGGCCAGGTCAAGCGAGATTAACTGGTAGTGTTTCCAATAGTTTCTCAGGGTGTTCTAGGCTACACTCCGACATGACTTGTACCGCTATTAGGGGTCTGACGTTTACCGCCCCCTATGCCCGACATGCGATACTCTTAGACGAACAGACCGGCCTGTACGGAGATTGTCACATTCAGGCTCGGTAGGAGTTCAGATGGGTTCACCTCATCGGTCTTCTTATCGGCATCCACCCGGGGACCATTACGTACAGCTAGTACTGCTTGCGGCCTGTGGTTAAACCCACTGCCAGCGTAGTGTTGAGTTTTTAGAGTCCCACACAGAGGGTTGTTCGTCTTTGGGCGAAACGAGTAGAGGTCGTATGGTTTTACGACAGGGTTCATTTGTAGGGTTCCTAGGCACACTATAGAGGTCTCACAAGGCATCAACAATGCCAATTTCAAATTTTATGGGTGCCGAGAAACCCTAATACGGATCGTTGACTAGAAGTTTAGGCGATATATGAATCTAGTTAACAACTTAACTAAAGATAAGAAGCTACAACCTTTGTAGATCCGGATATCCACTTCCTTGGCTCCACGTAGGCGTCCTCTCGCTGTCCATCTCGAATCCCGGACTCAATCATCGGCTTGATCGGAGAAATGGGCGGACTAGGTCGTCGGCTTCGTGCCGAAGATGATCTACGTCGAGGCATCACAAGTTCAAGCTCCGACTTCACAAAGTTGTGAAACTTGTGAAGAAAATACCCAAAACAACTTGGCAAGAGGTAGAGGGTGAAGAAATAGGAGATGGGTTCACTTTAGAATTGGATTTCTCTCACTTTAGCTCAAGTTGCCATTGATGGACTTAAGCTTTTCTTGAAGAAGAAGATGATTAAGAAGAAGAAAGAATATGATAAGTGTTATTAAAAGAATAATAAAAATCAATACTTATCATCTTCTAACCTTGGTTAAGTGTAGAGAATAGACCATGGTCAAATGAGAATGGTTAGGGTTAAGCATGAAGACAGAAGGGTCACATTAGTCAAAGCTTCATGAAGCTTCATCAAGCTTCATGAAAGAAACAAACCATTTTGTTTTCTTTTATTTATTTATCAAGAAAGAATAGATAAATAAATAAGTAAATAAATCAAAACCCTAACTATTATCATAACCATGGTTTAAGTCTTAACACAAAACCAATTTAGCATGCAACATCAAACATGATACAAACAAGTGCACACAAAATATATCACATATACAATGTGTGAACTTCATGTGAGAAAATCGATTTAAAGTGAACCAATACTAGTTAATGCAAAGTAATATATCAAATATAATTACACATTAAATCATTAAATCAACATTTGATTCAATGATCCGGTCATGTTGCACATAACCGACTAGTATCGAATGTATCAATTTATCGAATCAATGATTCGATAACTAGGTCATATCGCATACAACCAATCGAGACATTCATCGCGAGAATGAAATGCGGTCATATACACGCATTATTCTCGGTCCCGCACATATCTCATATGCGCTCCCATTTCGTTTCGCTTGAGCTAGGAAACCTCTGTGTAGGACTCTAAAGACTCGTCAATACGCCGGTAGCAGATGATGATCATATCAAGCACCCACAAGCCGCAAGCGGTCTGCTAAACGTAACGGCCATCCGGGTATTGAGCGATCAGAAGATCGACAAGCTAGCCCGCTCACACTTCTGTGAATCCAACCAGTGACACTTACCGTACAGTCTGGTCTGTTCGTCTGATATGTCGCATATCAAGTCTAGGGGTGGTAAACGTCAGACCCCAATAACCGATAAGTCGTGCCGATGTGAGGCTCATAACGGGTCGAGAAACTACTGGTAACACTTACCAGCAAATCTCTGATCAGCCCTGGCCAGGGACTTCCCTGTTATGTCCAATCGAGCACAGCGCAACATCAACCCCCAATACCGGGAGAGACGAAACCCCTCCTATCGCTCATTGTCTCCATATGACTCGGGACTGTACCCAAAGACCACCGTTTTGCACGCCCTCATGGACGTGGTAAGGTGATGATCAAAGCACAATGGGAATCACACAAGACTCTATGACGATCTCAGGTCTACAGACTAACCTGCACAAGTGTCACCTGAGAACTGCCATCTGACGTGAGGTATAATACCATCTGGGAGTTCTCGGCGAGTCCGTCCAGTGTACCCAGTCTCCACTGAGCACCCGTATACCATCTCTGATGTCTAACACCAATGGATATAGGATCATCCATCGCCCATCTCATGGGTCGAGAAGCGTATACGCTAGTCTACTCTGGTATATCGATGCCCCGTCTCGATATACACACGACTAGGGACCTTGAAGGATGTACTTATGGACTACCATGTCCCCACTAGTATGATCTGCATCATAGTCCAGGTAGTCAAGTATACATCCTAAGGGCTTTACCAACATGTAACCATAAGACAGTTTAAAGAGACAAGTGTACATGTTAAGATAAAGAGTAACCAGATAGCATACTATCATATCGAGAAAGAAAGTCAGCTCTATATATGTCCAAGCATCCAATATAATATACATCATCTGTACAATACTGGCCTATAGGGCATACATACAACTAACAATCTCCCACTTGCACTAGGGCCAGCTGCTGTAGTATCGCATACCGAGCATCCCGAAGAGTCTCTCAAACTGTATCTGGGGAATGACCTTCGTGAGTGGATCTGCCGTGTTGTTCTTCGTGTCAACCCTCCTGACCTCGATCTCCCGGCGATCAACTATCTCCCGGATCAGGTGATACCGCCTCAGAATATGCCTGGATCGCTGATGGGACCTAGGTTCCTTGGCCAAAGCCACCGCTCCATTGTTATCGCAATACAAAGGTATTGGATGCTCAATGGATGGAACCACTGTTAGTGTATATGCCCTAGAGGCCATTACTGTATCATACTGGTTTGTATATTACTTAATGGATGCTTGGGATATTCACCTTGTATATACAATCTTGCTCAAAATAGTAGTATGCTACTTGGTTTGTTTCTACTTCAATGTGTACATGTGTTTATATTTTGTATATCGCCTATACACATTAGTGGAGCCCTTAGGATCTTTGCTTGATTACCAGCGATGTGATGGCCGTCACACTAGTGGGGCTGGGTAATCTATAAGCACATCCTTATGCAGGTCCCTGGTCGCAGGACTATCGAGACAGGGCATCGATACTCCGGAGTAGACCAGCGCATGCGCTTCTCATCCCAGTGTGGGAGACGGTCTGTCCCACAGCCGTCAGTACGTCGTACTTGAGATAGTATGCGGGTGCTCGTTAGGTTACGGGTACACTGGACAGGACTCGTCGGGAACTGACTAGTTGGTATTATACCTATCGTCAGTTATCAGTTCCCAGGTGACATGAGTACAGCTTAGTCTGCTGACTTGACACTGTCACTCCGCCTCGAGTGTGTTCCCACTGTACTTTGACCACTACCCTACCACGGCTCAAAGGAGTCGTGCAAACAGGTAGTGGTTGGGTGCAGTCCCGAAGCACTTGGAGGCAGTGACGGTTAGACAGGATTCGTCTCTCCCGGTATTGGGGGTTGACATCGCGCTGTGTCTAGGAGAGCCATTACACGAGTAGTCCCTGGCCAGGGCAATCGAGATATACTGGTAGGTTTCCAGTGTTATCTCAGGGTGTTTTGGGCTTCGCTCCGGCACGACTTGTACCGCTATTGGGGGACTGACGTTTACCGCCCCCTAGGCCCGCCATGCGATGTATCAGACGAACAGACCGGACTGTACGGAGAATGTCACACTCAGGCTCAGTAGGAGTTCAGATGGGTTTCGCCTCGTCGGTCTTCTTGTCGGCATTACCTGGGGACCGTTACGCACAGCTAGTGCCGCTTGCGGTCTGTGGTTAAACCCACTGCCAGCGTAGTGTCGAGTCTTTAGAGTCCCATACAGAAAGCTTTTCGCCTTTAGGCAAAAGAGTAGAGGTCGCATGGTATTGCGACAGGTCGCATGGTTTTGCGACAGGGTTCGGTCACATCCGTGCACTTGTGCACGTACAGTGTCCGGACAGTTTACACTAGCGGGCTTTGGTTTAAGCCAGATCCTAGTGTACCTTATGGGATTGGATTTATCCAGTTTGCATTCGTGTTCCTCGGAACGCGGATGCGGGTGTGTATGCACAGTTGACAGGGAGGCAGAGGCAGTGGATTCTCATTAGGGTTGTTGACAGTTGACCGTTGACTATTTGACTTTATGCTCAACCCTAATGAGAATGTGATATGTGATTAACTATTATATTAATTAAGTATTATGGTGATATGGTTGTTGACTTGTTGACTTTTGTTGACTTGTTGACTTTGTTGACTTGTTGACTTTTGTTGACTTGTTGACCGGTTGACTAGGCTTGACTAGTTGACCATCATGATAACCATAGCCATCATTTCATGGCAAAGACTTTTGTTTACTTGCTCATTTGTGTAAAATGAGTGCATGAAATGATATGGTTGTGGTTGCTTCAAGCCATCACATAAGACTTTTGTTAATATGATGAGTTATCATTGCTTTGGATTATGAGAGGGTGAGAGACAAAATACTTGCTCATTCTTTCTTGCTCATTCTCTCTCTTGTTCTTGAGCTCTCCTCTTGCTCTCACCCTCAACCTCTTGCTCCCTCTCTTGATCTATGGTTCTCTTGTCTCATGAGTTGAGAATCAAGAACCATAGATAAAATCCCATTCTATTTCCTCTCTACTCATTCTAGTTCACTAGGTTTAGCAAACCAAGTGAACTAGTTTCTTCAAAGAACGAAGAAGGAGCTAAAGGTTGGAGCTTTCAGGTGGATCTATTTTCGGCGTACGGAGACGACGAGAAGAAGCCATCGGACCACCATCGAAGCTTTGAAGACGAAGGAGTTCAAGACAAGCAAGGTATAACCCCCTAACCGAGTAGTTAAAACTCATAGTTAGGATGTTAGATAGAAGTTTAACCAAGATCCGGGTTATAGGTCCATGTTACCACCTCCGTAAAAATTGTTTTTTACCATATTCCGCATTCCCGAAAGTACCGGGAGAGGTAGCATGGACTTACAGTGGTATCAGAGCCTAGTTAAACTCTATCTAACATGTTAGCAAGTATCTAGAAGATCGATCAACGCAAAAGTCCCGAAACAAACCCCAAAAATTTAAAGTTTCTGTCGATTTTTTTACTGTTCAAAAGTTGATTATTTTAGCACCTAAAATCGGCTCAAGGTTTTTTATTGCCACTGTAGAAAAATCTCCAATTGATTCCCTTAAACGACCGCGGAAACGCGGCAATAGCTTGCTATTGCCGCGCTTCCGCGGCATCCTTGGCGCCTCTCTGGTATTTTTTTGCTACAGTGTGCATCTGGGGGTATTTTGGGAATTTTGGTACATGTATTTTCAACCCAGATTTTCCAGAACGAAAATTTTATTTTGGGGTCCCGAAAATCCGTATTTTTGATCGAACTTCTAAAAGACTTGTGCTAACGGGTTTTCTGTAATGTGATATTTGTATTGAACGTCTACTAATCGCTATATGTCGATTAGTGGGGGTTATACAAATCTGTGATCTGTAATGTGCTGGAATGTGTATATGAATATGTTGGATTGTCGCGGGTGAATAGCCGGGGGTTGTGAGACAAGAGTTTTCTTTTCTTTTAATTCATGTAAATTTGTAAATTGATGTAATAATTATTTGTATGGCCGCACAACCGGGTCGGGGTTGTAGCCGTCATTGTATAATTTCTTTTTACTGTTTTTGCTCCTTGGATAGACCCATGGAGGGGGTGCACAAACTACCGGGTATGCTGAAGTGTCGAGTGGCCTACTCATAGGAGATGAGGGAGGTTACTACGCTTCGGGTACTTGGCGGGTAGTTTGCCGCACCCGTAGGGGTCTTGGGTGGGGTATTTGGCTATTCACCGCGACCGTGTAATTTGTTTTTCGTTACAGGCTCGTGCGAATTACAGATTCCTAGTATATCCAATGTATTCATCTGTGATCTGAAATGTTTATCATTGCAGTATATCTATATATGATATTATTTAGGCGTTGCTTATGTTTTAGAGACGTGCTAGCCCAGCCCCCGCTCTGTCGTTAGTTAAGTAACCTAACGGGTAATGACGGGGCCCCGTGGCGAATGCGAATGGCATAAGCGTACGTCATATTTTGGTTGTTTTCTGCAATGGTAGGATTAAATGATGGGATGCATTAAAAGAACTAATGCAAGAATATCACGCATTAAAAGAACTAATGCAAGATAATAAACCAAGTTAAAGTCGTTGGAACACTTTCGAAAAACCACTCGGTTCTTTTCAAAACAACTTTTAAATGCGGAGCTTGAGCCACTCCTTTTAAAAGCTATCTCGTTCCATCGACCAAATCAAGTTCACTACGTTCACGGTTTTGCCAAAACCATCCGTAGCCCTCCGTCGTTTCACATGAATAGTCAATAGTATTCAAGCTGTGTTTGTTGGCCAAAGTCAAGGCACAGTGATTGGTAGCTATTGGGTATTCATGTGCAGCATAGATAGATGCGTTGGTTTGGAACAGTCGTACTGCCTTGTTGGCCAAAGTCAAGGGTAGGTGCGGGTGGATTCAAATTAACCTGGAGAACAACGGGCAGAACTTGACATGTGACTTATGATTTGTTGGCCAAAGTCAAGGTCATAAGAGCATGGGGCAAAAATCCACATCGGGAGTTTCATAAGTACTGAAACTTGCTAGATTTGCATACCATTTGGAGTGTGATGATTCTGGTAGGATTCCTTCAGTTTCGTCACGCAATGATATTTGGATCCCGATCCTACTGTGAGTATATGCTACTCCTCGGGAAATTTCTCACTAATCGATCAATGCTATAAACCTAGTAGGTGCCTAGAAAGGTGTTAGCGGGGCTACGCCCCCAGGGAAAAGAGGTTCTTTAATTAAGGAACTTCGCGAAAGCGTTAGAAAACCTCCCTCGAAGTACCGACACAGGCCTGGCTGAACGGTTAAGCAAGTATTGTGCGGTGGGATTGATCCCGGCTAATTCTTCCTTTATGGTTTGAGGAGGGATTCGAGAAACAGTGGGAGCCATCCTGTTTAGACAAACTAAAAACCACTCTAAACTTGCAAGAGCATCATGCTGAGTGTTTCTTCTTCTCTCTCCTAATTGCAGCGACCAATCAACATGACTGGACTTAAGTTACTCCTAGATAAAAACAAACTGACAGGGCCAAACTACAAAGATTGGCTCAGGAATGTCAAGATAGCAATCACTTATGACAAGCTGGGGTATCTTCTTACCACCAAAGCTCCCCCTGTCCCTAGTCCAACTTCCAGCGTCGCGGATAAGGAAATCCGCAAGACTTGGGAGATTGATAGCGCGAAGGCCAAATGCCACCTGCTTGCCTCGATGGACAACGAACATCAGAGGAGGCATGAGAATATGGACATGGAATCCATATTGCTTCATACAAAAGAACTGTATGGAGAGCAATCTCGTATCGCAAGATACGAAGCGTCGAAAAAGTTATTTTCGACAAGAATGGCCGTCGGATCATCAGTAGCCGAGCACGTGCTAAAGATGATCGGCTTCATTGAGGAGCTCGCTGACCTAGGGATCACATTGGAGAGTGAGCTATATACGGATATAGTTCTCCAGTCCCTTCCTTCCACTTACGCCCAGTTTATACTGAACTTCAACTTACAAGAAAAGGTGGTTGAACTTTCAGAGCTCCTCAACATGCTGAGGAGCGCAGAGGGCACCCTAGAGAAAGGTAGGGATACATCCACTTTGTTTGTAGGAGGATCATCTTCTTCTAGGTCCAAGGCGAAAGCCAAGGGAAAGAAGAAGAAAGCCCCCGCCAAACCAAGGGGCGGTCTTAGTAAAATGGATACGAAGGGAAAAGCAAAAGCAACAAAGATAGCGGGGAAGCTTGTGGATAAGGAAGAATGCTTCTATTGTCATAAGAAAGGACACTGGAAGAATGATTGCAGGGCCTGGAAGGCCAGAACACAGGAATTGAAGCAGGTTGCAGCTTCAGCTTCAGGTGTGTATGTTATTGAAAATTGTCTTTCAATAAACTCTACTTCCTGGGTATTGGATACCGGATCAGGATCTCATATCTGTAATTCTTTGCAGGCGTTGAGAAACCGTAGGGTTTTGAAGGCAGGTGACATGACCCTCAAAGTTGCGAACGGAGCTAGCATGGATGCTAAAGCCGTGGGGGACTATCACCTGGGAATGTCAGATGGACATGTTTTGGTTTTGCGTAATTGCTTTTTTGTACCCAACGCAACTTGTAATATCATTTCTGTATCTTTAGTTTCTAAAGAAGGTTATGAATTTGCGTTTGTAAGTAATGTTGTAAACATTCACCTTAATCAAGTTTTGATTGGGTCAGGTACATTGAGTAATGGTATATACGTGTTAAACCAACCACAGATTTTCAACGTCCAGAATACACACAAAAGAAAGTCTCCGGAAATGAATCAGACTTTCTTATGGCATTGTAGATTGGGTCACATCAATGAGAGAAGGTTGACTAAGTTACATACAGAAGGATATTTGAATGCGTTCGAATATCAATCGTATGCCACTTGTCAATCTTGTCTCAAAGGAAAGATGACAAAGACTCCGTTTACTGGACAAGGAGTAAGAGCGAGCGAGCTCTTGGGACTCGTACACAGTGACGTGTGCGGTCCAATGTCTACACATGCCCGAAGCGGACATTCTTACTTCATTACTTTTACGGATGACATCTCAAGGTACGGTTATGTCTTCTTGATGAAACATAAGTCCGAGGCCTTTGGAAAATTCCACGAGTATAAGAATGAAGTAGAGAAACAGACCGGCAAAAGTATTAAGATTCTAAGATCGGATCGAGGTAGAGAATACTTAAGTGCCGAGTTCCTGGACTATTTAAAAGAGAACGGAATTCTCTCTCAGCTTACTCCTCCATACACCCCGCAACATAACGGTGTATCGGAGAGACGGAACCGCACCCTATTGGATATGGTGCGGTCCATGATGAGTAACGCTGAGTTACCGCGATCATTCTGGGGATATGCGCTAGAATCAGCCGCATACCTTTTGAACCGAGTTCCTACTAAGACCGTGCCTACTACACCATATGAGATGTGGTGTGGGAAGAGACCCTATCTTAAGCATATTAAGACATGGGGATGTCCAGCTTTTGTCAAAAAGCAGCATGCGGACAAGCTCGAGGCATGCTCAGTACAGTGCAAGTTTGTGGGATATCCAAAGAATTCCAAAGGATATTTCTTCTACTGTGAAGAGGAACAAAAAGTACTTGTTTCTCGTCATGCCTACTTCTTGGAAACTGAGTTTTTGGAAACCCAGATAAGTGGGAGCACAGTAGAACTGGAAGAAATTCCAGAACCACGGACTATTACTGAAAGCTTAGTGGAACCAGAGGGTTCAACAGAACAGGACATTCCTACGCCGCTCCGCAGGAGTAGTAGGCAGACTCATCCGCCCAAGAGATACTACGGTTTTCTCATAGACGGGGATAGATAGGATTGCATCATAGATTATGATGAGCCTACTAGCTTCCAGCAGGCCGTTCAGAGCGTTGACTCAGTGAAATGGCTGGATGCAATGCGGACCGAAATGGAGTCCATGTACACCAACAAGGTATGGACGTTGGACATTGCTCCAGACGGGGTAAAACCCGTAGGATGCAAGTGGATCTTCAAAAGGAAGATTGGTGTAGATGGACAGGTTGAGACCTATAAAGCTAGGCTGGTAGCAAAGGGTTTTCGTCAAAGACCTGGCTTAGACTATGACGAAACCTTTTCTCCAGTAGCCATGCTGAAATCCATTCGGATCCTTCTTGCCATTGCTGCCTTCCACGATTATGAGATCTGGCAAATGGACGTAAAGACAGCTTTTCTAAATGGAAATTTAGAGGAGTGTGTCTATATGGACCAGCCAGAGGGTTTCATTCAGAGTGGGAGCAGCGGAAAGGTGTGCAAGTTGCTTAAGTCCATCTATGGACTAAAGCAGGCATCGCGGAGTTGGAACATCTGCTTTGATGAGACGGTCAAAGAATTTGGCTTTATCAAAAATCCAGATGAACCATGCATCTATAGTAGATTTGTAGCGAGAACTGTAGTATTCCTTGTTTTATACGTGGATGACATTCTCTTAATAGGAAATGACATTCCTATGCTACAATCTGTCAAGGGGTTCTTGTCACACAGGTTCTCCATGAAAGACCTGGGTGATGCCTCGTACATTCTGGGTATCCGGATCTACCGTGACAGATCCAAGAGGATATTAGGACTTTCTCAGTCCAGGTACATCGACACCATACTGAAGAGATTCAGTATGGAAGATTCCAAGCGCGGTAACCTACCGGCTTGTCACGGGATCACCCTCTCTAAAGAGATGTCTCCCAAGACTGATTTGGAGAGGGATCGCATGTCTATTATACCCTACGCTTCTGCGGTAGGCTCTATAATGTATGCGATGTTGTGTACCAGACCGGATGTAGCTTATGCACTGAGTGTGGTAAGCCGGTATCAGTCAAACCCTGGGGAGAAACACTGGATAGCGGTAAAGAACATTCTCAAGTACCTGAGAAGGACTAAGGAGATGTTCTTGGTGTATGGCGGAAAAGACCTCCAGATCGAGGCCTTTGCTGACTCCAGCTTCCAGAGTGACAAGGATGATTCCAAGTCCATGTCGGGTTTTGTCTTTACCCTCAATGGAGGGGCGGTGTGTTGGAAGAGTTCCAAACAAGAAACCGTTGCAGACTCGACGATGGAAGCGGAATACATCGCTGCATCTGATGCCGCAAAAGAAGCTGTCTGGATGAGGAAGTTCTTGAAAGAACTTCAGGTGGTTCCGTCCATTGTTGATCCAATACCTCTGTATTGCGACAACAACGGGGCTATAGCTTTAGCGAAGGAACCAAGGTCCCATCAGAAATCCAGGCACATCTTGAGGCGGTATCACCTGATCAGGGAGATCGTAGATCGCCAGGAGATCGAGGTTCGGAGAGTCGCTTCAGAAGATAACACTGCAGATCCATTCACCAAGGCCCTGCCCCAGACTCAGTTCGAGCGGCTGATCGAGATGATAGGTCTTCGATACGCCAGTACATGGCCTTAGTGCAAGTGGGAGATTGTTAGCGTATATGCCCTAGAGGCCATTACTGTATCATACTGGTTTGTATATTACTTAATGGATGCTTGGGATATTCACCTTGTATATACAATCTTGCTCAAAATAGTAGTATGCTACTTGGTTTGTTTCTACTTCAATGTGTACATGTGTTTATATTTTGTATATCGCCTATACACATTAGTGGAGCCCTTAGGATCTTTGCTTGATTACCAGCGATGTGATGGCCGTCACACTAGTGGGGCTGGGTAATCTATAAGCACATCCTTATGCAGGTCCCTGGTCGCAGGACTATCGAGACAGGGCATCGATACTCCGGAGTAGACCAGCGCATGCGCTTCTCATCCCAGTGTGGGAGACGGTCTGTCCCACAGCCGTCAGTACGTCGTACTTGAGATAGTATGCGGGTGCTCGTTAGGTTACGGGTACACTGGACAGGACTCGTCGGGAACTGACTAGTTGGTATTATACCTATCGTCAGTTATCAGTTCCCAGGTGACATGAGTACAGCTTAGTCTGCTGACTTGACACTGTCACTCCGCCTCGAGTGTGTTCCCACTGTACTTTGACCACTACCCTACCACGGCTCAAAGGAGTCGTGCAAACAGGTAGTGGTTGGGTGCAGTCCCGAAGCACTTGGAGGCAGTGACGGTTAGACAGGATTCGTCTCTCCCGGTATTGGGGGTTGACATCGCGCTGTGTCTAGGAGAGCCATTACACGAGTAGTCCCTGGCCAGGGCAATCGAGATATACTGGTAAGTTTCCAGTGTTATCTCAGGGTGTTTTGGGCTTCGCTCCGGCACGACTTGTACCGCTATTGGGGGACTGACGTTTACCGCCCCCTAGGCCCGCCATGCGATGTATCAGACGAACAGACCGGACTGTACGGAGAATGTCACACTCAGGCTCAGTAGGAGTTCAGATGGGTTTCGCCTCGTCGGTCTTCTTGTCGGCATTACCTGGGGACCGTTACGCACAGCTAGTGCCGCTTGCGGTCTGTGGTTAAACCCACTGCCAGCGTAGTGTCGAGTCTTTAGAGTCCCACACAGAAAGCTTTTCGCCTTTAGGCAAAAGAGTAGAGGTCGCATGGTATTGCGACAGGTCGCATGGTTTTGCGACAGGGTTCGGTCACATCCGTGCACTTGTGCACGTACAGTGTCCGGACAGTTTACACTAGCGGGCTTTGGTTTAAGCCAGATCCTAGTGTACCTTATGGGATTGGATTTATCCAGTTTGCATTCGTGTTCCTCGGAACGCGGATGCGGGTGTGTATGCACAGTTGACAGGGAGGCAGAGGCAGTGGATTCTCATTAGGGTTGTTGACAGTTGACCGTTGACTATTTGACTTTATGCTCAACCCTAATGAGAATGTGATATGTGATTAACTATTATATTAATTAAGTATTATGGTGATATGGTTGTTGACTTGTTGACTTTTGTTGACTTGTTGACTTTGTTGACTTGTTGACTTTTGTTGACTTGTTGACCGGTTGACTAGGCTTGACTAGTTGACCATCATGATAACCATAGCCATCATTTTATGGCAAAGACTTTTGTTTACTTGCTCATTTGTGTAAATTGAGTGCATGAAATGATATGGTTGTGGTTGCTTCAAACCATCACATAAGACTTTTGTTAATATGATGAGTTATCATTGCTTTGGATTATGAGAGGGTGAGAGACAAAATACTTGCTCATTCTTTCTTGCTCATTCTCTCTCTTGTTCTTGAGCTCTCCTCTTGCTCTCACCCTCAACCTCTTGCTCCCTCTCTTGATCTATGGTTCTCTTGTCTCATGAGTTGAGAATCAAGAACCATAGATAAAATCCCATTCTATTTCCTCTCTACTCATTCTAGTTCACTAGGTTTAGCAAACCAAGTGAACTAGTTTCTTCAAAGAACGAAGAAGGAGCTAAAGGTTGGAGCTTTCAGGTGGATCTATCTTCGGCGTACGGAGACGACGAGAAGAAGCCATCGGACCACCATCGAAGCTTTGAAGACGAAGGAGTTCAAGACAAGCAAGGTATAACCCCCTAACCGAGTAGCTAAAACTCATAGTTAGGGTGTTAGATAGAAGTTTAACCAAGATCCGGGTTATAGGTCCATGTTACCACCTCCATAAAAATTGTTTTTTACCATATTCCGCATTCCCGAAAGTACCGGGAGAGGTAGCATGGACTTACAACCACTCCAAGTTCAGTAATGAACTTCTTGATCCAGACAGCCTCTTTAGCAGCATCGTTGGCAGCGATGTATTCAGCCTCCATCGTCGAGTCTGCCACGGTTTCCTGCTTGGAACTCTTCCAGCTAACCGCCCCTCCGTAAAGGGTAAAGACAAATCCCGACTGCGACTTAGAGTCGTCCTTATCACTATGGAAGCTCGAATCGGTAAAGGACTCCACTTGGAATTCTCCGTTACCATACACCAAGAGCATCTCTTTAGTCCTTCGTAAGTACTTGAGAATGCTCTTCACAGCTGTCCAGTGACTCTCTCCAGGATCAGCTTGATACCTGCTCACTATACTTAGTGAGTATGCAACATCGGGTCTGGTACATAGCATCGCATACATGATAAAGCCTACAGCTGAAGCATAGGGTATCCCTAGCATGCGAGTTCTCTCCAAATCAGTCTTGGGAGACATATCTTTGGAGAGAGTGACTCCAGAGATCGTGGGCAAGTTCCCACGCTTGGATTCTTCCATACTAAATCTCTTTAGTATGGTGTCAATGTACCTGGATTGGGACAATCCCAATATCCTTTTTGATCTATCTCTATAGATCCTAATTCCCAATATGCAGGAGGCATCACCAAGATCTTTCATTGAGAATCTTTGTGATAAGAAGAGCTTGACCGATTGCAGCATAGGAATATCATTTCCTATCAATAGTATGTCGTCCACGTACAATACGAGGAAGACAACCTTACTCTCTGCCACCTTCTTGTAAATACAAGGTTTATCTGGGTTTTTGACGAAATCAAACTCTTTGATAACGACGTCAAAGCAGATGTTCCAACTCCGCGATGCTTGCTTTAATCCATAAATGGATTTAAGCAGCTTGCACACCTTCCCGCTGCTCCCACTGTCTACGAAGCCCTCTGGCTGAGTCATGTACACGCACTCTTCTAAATCACCATTTAGAAAGGCGGTCTTAACATCCATTTGCCAGATTTCGTAGTCATGATATGCAGCGATGGCAAGCATGATTCGGATGGATTTAAGCATAGCCACTGGAGAAAAGGTTTCGTCATAGTCCACACCTGGTCTTTGACGAAAACCCTTTGCTACAAGTCTAGCTTTGAAAGTCTCCACTTTCCCATCTACACCAAGTTTTTTCTTGAAGATCCACTTGCTCCCAATGGGTTTTACCCCTTCAGGAGCAACTTCCAAAGTCCATACTTTGTTGGTGTACATGGATTCCATCTCACACCGCATAGCATCCAGCCATTTCATTGAGTCTCCACTCGTGATGGCCTGCTCGAAGCTAGTTGGGTCATCAACCTCCATGATGCAATCCTCACTGCCACCATCAATGAGAAAACCATAGTATCTCTCAGGTGGACGAGAAACCCTACTAGATCGGCGGAGAGGCTGGGGTACGTCGGGCACCACTGAATCCTCTGGTTCTACTAAATCATTAGTTGCAGTTTGTGGTGCTGGAACCTCTTCCAGCTCTACCTCTTTGCCATTAATTTCTTTTGCAAGAAATTCCCTTTCCAAAAAGGTGGCATGTTGAGCAACAAACACTCTTTGTTCCTCAGCTTGGTAGAAAAAATATCCTTGAGAATTCTTAGGATATCCCACAAACTTGCAAAGGACTGATCATGCCTCGAGTTTGTCCGGATTTTGCTTTTTGACATAGGCCGGACAACCCCATATCTTAATTCGTTTAAAATATGGTCTCTTCCCACTCCATATCTCATATGGTGTGGTAGGTACAGATTTAGACGGAACCAGATTCAATAGGTATATGGCTGTCTCAAGCGCATACCCCCAAAAGGAAATGGGTAACTCAGCATTGCTCATCATTGAACGCACCATATCTAATAGGGTGCGATTCCTTCGTTCTGATACACTGTTGTGCTGTGGTGTATAAGGAGGAGTAAGCTGAGAGAGAATCACATTCTCTTTTAGATAATCCAGGAATTCACTGCTTAAGTATTCACCTCCTCGATCAGATCGAAGAATCTTAATACTTTTGCCCGTTTGGTTCTCTACCTCGTGCTTATATTCTTTGAATTTCTCAAAAGCTTCAGACTTGTGTTTCAACAGGAACACATGCCCGTATCTAGAGAGATCGTCAGTGAATGTAATGAAGTAGGAAGAACCATTTCTGGCGTGTGTAGACATAGGACCGCATACATCACTATGCACCAGTCCCAAGAGTTCAGTAACTCTTTCCCCGTGTCCCGTAAACGGAGTTTTGGTCATTTTTTCTTTGAGACATGAATGGCAAGTGTCATAAGATGATAATTCGAATGAATTCAAATATCCATTCTTATGCAACTTAGCTAGTCGTGTCTCATTGATATGGCCAAGTCTACAGTGCCACAAGAAGGATTCGTTCATTTCTGAGCTTTTCCTCTTGTGTGTGTTTTGTATATTGAAGACTGTATTTTGATTGAGAATGAATATGCCATTATGTAGCGAGCCTGATGCAATCAACTTTTGATCTAGGAATATGTTCATAACATTGTCCTTTACTACAAAATTATATCCTTCTTTACTTAATAAAGAAACTGATATAATGTTGCACATCATGTTCGGTATATAATAGCACTCATTCAGGACTAGTGTATCACCATTTGGTAATACCAGGTGATATATGCCAACTGCTTTGGCTACAACATTTGCCCCATTCCTTACTTGAACGGAATGATCACCTTTTCCCAGTTCTCTACCTTTCCGTAGCCCATGTAACTGCTTACATATGTGGGATCCTGATCCGGTATCTAATACCCAGGACGTAGGGTGAACTGAGAAACAGTTCTCAATAACAAACACACCCGAACAAGGTGCATCATCATGCACGTTCTCCGTTTGGGCGGCGTGAGAATCTAGATATTCTCCTGTTTCCTGTTCAGTCTTATAACATTTATAAGATAGAACGGGTCCAACGTTCCCCTGCACAGTATAACATGCGGGTTCGGTCAATACATCCATATTATTATCTTGATTAAGGCATGAAATGGTCGCTACCTGGAGAGAGAGAGAAGAAAACACTTTAGCGTATGCTCGTGCAAGATCAGATTGGTTATTATCTTATCTAATTAGGATGGCTCCCACTGGTTTTTATCAAATCTTCCTTCAAACCCTAAAAGGAAAGACTAGCCGGGATTAATTACACCCTACAACTTCGTCGATCTTTCAGCCAGGCCAGTGTCGGTACTTAGAGGGAGGTTCCCCGTGCTTTCGCACGGACCTAATTAGAGTAAACCTCGTTTTCCCAAAGGCGTAACCCCGTTGACACCTTTCTAGACACCTACTTGATCGGCTAATTGTAGTGTGCAAAACTCTCCCAGGAGTAACTCTTACTCGCAGTGGGTATCGGGATCCAACTATCTCATAGAAGGTATGCAATCTCATTGCAAATTTCAATACTTGAAATTCCCGATAATGCTTTTGCCCCTAGCGATCTATGACCTTGACTAAGTCAACAAACCATAAATTGCAAGTCAAGTTCAACCCGTACATTTCCCGATTGAATTAAACCCACCCGTACGACCCTTGACTGAGTCAACAAGGCCGTGCGAATGCTCTAATCCAATCACATCTCATGTTGTTACAGATAAACATAATTTAGCTACCATACACTATGCCTTGACTAAGTCAACAAACATAGCACGAATACTAAATAATATCTATCTGAAATGACGGAGGGCTACGCGGGTTCTTTCAGAAAAAACCATGAGCGTAATGAACTTGATATCGTTGTAGAATCAAATGAAGATTTTGAAATGGAGTGATTTTGAGGCTTTTCTAGTTTTGCTAAAGGGGTCACTCCCGGTGAAGGGATCGTCGGCCCTTTCCTCGTCGAATGAGGTGCGGGATATATCATATATATCACTGTGCAAAGCAGAAACTATAGAAGCAATCAAAAGCAGATCGAGTATGTAGCATCTGCTAGTTATTGCTAAAGGAGTCACTCCCGGTGAAGGGATCTCGGTCCTTTCCTCATCGAATAAGGTGCAGGGTATATCATATATACCGCTATGCAAAGCAAGAACTGTAGCTACCTGTTTTATTTAAAATTTTATTCTACAACATCATTTGGTTTCTTTTATTTCATTAATCATATTAATGAAGTCCCATCATTTAAATACCTAAACATCACAGATAAATACGACGTACACTTATGCCATCCGCATTCGCCTCGATGTCCCCTCGTGTATCGTTAGGTTAGGTAACTAACGACAGAGCAGGGCAGGGCTAGTGCGGGGGCAAAACATAAGTAACGTCTATATAATATATCATATATACTATATAAAGTATCTATCACAGAACAACACATGATCACATCACAGATATCGCAGCAGAATAAACATATGAAACATTGGATATACTAGGACGTCCGTGTTTTCAATACGAGCCAGTATAAAACACGGATTCCACGGTCATGATGAATAGCCTATCCCACATCCCTAGACCCCTATGAGAGAGGCAAGCAACCCTGCCAATTCTAGGGTTAGGAGACCCGGACTCGACTCCTCGAGATGGTCTCCCTCTGGACCCTAGAGCCCGGTTACTTGTGCTCCCCTCCTTGGGTCTATCCTAATGCGGAAAAGTAAATAATATACAAAGGGTGACAGCTTCCGCAACCTGGAAGTGCCCCAAATAAAAGAATATTACATACAAGTTTTTACATGAATGAAAATGAAAAACACTCATCTCACATAAAAACCCTTGGCTATTCAAACACGACGATCCAATATAACATATCCAGCAACACATAACATCACATGTCATCAACGTAAGTAAATATGCGCATCCCAATTGTCGTTGACATATAGCAACGAAACCGGCGATATCACATATTACACTTATGGTCACAGAAAAGAAAGTGTAAAACTACAACAATTGGAATCCGCAACCCTTTAGACATCGCATGTCTAATCAGATGAAGTACTTGGACATCACATGCCTAACAGTTATAAACCCCGCATTTTAGTCTCAATATCGAAAACTCTTTTCAATATCAAGTGAAACTAAACCGCTAGATTTATAACATTCATCCATTTATCTCATAACTGTTTGTGAATTCCAATTATTGTATCCCATTCCGGATAAATAGAAAATATTAAACTTTCCGATCGAACATTCGAACACCCAAGTTTTCCCGAAACCGTCCATCACATGAAATAAGTTCAAGGACATTCACTTCATGCCTCAGTACCAACGGTCCAGCCGTAGAAGGGTCAAGCCAACGCCTCACATGTGGCACGCCGTACTGCCCCAAACCCGAAGGTTCAAAGGGCAGTTCAAGACGGTCACATAATCGAGTTAAGGTTTGTTGTCTTCTAGAGGGACCATCGCGTTACTTGCACTACTCAGAACGTCTTTAAACCACGGAAAGATCCAACACTTGGAAATTTCCCGACAGGGGAAAAAGTGGGTATTTATATCCGGTCGAACTTTTTAACATATTCAAAAATATCGGGAAAACACATAGACAAAGTTTGATAATCCGATCGAAATACCGAGTCCCTAATACAACCCAGAAAACTCAACTCTTGAGTGATATTTAAAAATTCCCAGAAAATCCAGCATCAGAAAAGAGGAATTACTGTGCAAAAATTATAGTGCATTATGACCATACGGCCGCGGAACCGCCGCAGAAGCCATGCTTCTGCCGCGGTTCCACGGTGGGTTGATGGAATTGGGTTGTCGAATTTCACAGTAACTCTTAGAAATTCCTGCTGATTTCTCTGCATATTTTTAATTCACAAAATTCCCAGATTTTCAAAAATGTACAGAGAGCATGTTTTGTTTTAGGGTTTCGGTTCGATCGGACTTCTAACTCCGTCTACACATCGCCTAAGGCTCTAGCTAGGCTCTGATACCACTGTAGGGTTCCTAGGCACACTATAGAGGTCTCACAAGGCATCAACCATGCCAATTTCAAATTTTATGGGTGCCGAGAAACCCTAATACGGATCGTTGACTAGAAGTTTAGGCAATATATGAATCTAGTTAACAACTTAACTAAAGATAAGTAGCTACAACCTTTGTAGATCCGGATATCCACTTCCTTGGCTCCACGTAGGCGTCCTCTCGCTGTCCATCTCGAATCCCGGACTCAATCGTCGGCTTGATCGGAGAAATGGGCGGACTAGGTCGCCGGCTTCGTGCCGAAGATGATCTACGTCGAGGCATCACATGTTCAAGCTCCGACTTCACAAAGTTGTGAAACTTGTGAAGAAAACACCCAAAACAACATGGCAAGAGGTAGAGGGTGAAGAAATAGGAGGTGGGTTCACTTTAGAATTGCATTTCTCTCACTTTAGCTCAAGTTGCCATTGATGGACTTAAGCTTTTCTTGAAGAAGAAGATGATTAAGAAGAAGAAAGAATATGATAAGTGTTATTAAAAGAATAATAAAAATCAATACTTATCATCTTCTAACCTTGGTTATGTGTAGAGAATAGACCATGGTCAAATGAGAATGGTTAGGGTTAAGCATGAAGACAAAAGGGTCACATTAGTCAAAGCTTAATGAAGCTTCATCAAGCTTCATGAAAGAAACAAACCATTTTGTTTTCATTTATTTATTTATCAAGAAAGAATAGATAAATAAATAAGTAAATAAATCAAAACCCTAACTATTATCATAACCATTGTTTAAGTCTTAACACAAAACCAATTTAGCATGCAACATCAAACATGATACAAACAAGTGCACACAAAATATATCACATATACAATGTGTGAACTTCATGTGAGAAAATCCATTTAAAGTGAACCAATACTAGTTAATGCAAAGTAATATATCAAATATAATTACACATTAAATCATTAAATCAAAATTTGATTCAATGACCCGGTCATGTCGCACATAACCGACTAGTATCGAATGTATCAATTTATCGAATCAATGATTCGATAACTAGGTCATATCGCATACAACCAATCGAGACATTCATCGCAAGAATGAAATGCGGTATCATATACACGCATTATTCTCGATCCCGCACATATCTCATTTGCGCTCCCATTTTGTTTCGCTTGAGCTAGGAAACCTCTGTGTAGGACTCTAAAGACTCGTCAATACGCCGGTAGCAGATGATAATCATATCAAGCACCCACAAGCCGCAAGCGGTCTGCTAAACGTAACGGCCATCCGGGTATTAAGCGATCAGAAGATCGACAAGCTAGCCCGCTCACACTCCTGTGAATCCAACCAGTGACACTTACCGTACAGTCCGGTCTGTTCGTCTGATATGTCGCATATCAAGTCTAGGGGTGGTAAACGTCAGACCCCAATAACCGATAAGTCGTGCCGATGTGAGGCTCATAACGGGTCGAGAAACTACTGGTAACACTTACCAGCAAATCTCTGATCAGCCCTGGCCAGGGACATCCCTGTTACGGCCAATCGAGCACAGCGCAACATCAACCCCCAATAACGGGAGAGACGAAACCCCTCCTATCGCTCATTGTCTCCATGTGACTCGGGACTGTATCCAAAGACCACCGTTTTGCACGCCCTCATGGACGTGGTAAGGTGAAGATCAAAGCACAGTGGGAATCACACAAGACTCTATGACGATCTCGGGTCTACAGACTAACCTGCACAAGTGTCACCTGAGAACTGCCATCTGACGAGAGGTATAATACCATCTGGGAGTTCTCGGCGAGTCCGTCTAGTGTACCCAGTCTCCACTGAGCACCCGTATACCATCTCTGATGTCTAACACCAATGGATATGGGATCATCCATCACCCATCTCATGGGTCGAGAAGCGTATATGCTAGTCTACTCTGGTATATCGATGCCCCGTCTCGATATACATACGACTAGGGACCTTGAAGGATGTACTTATGGACTACCATGTCCCCACTAGTATGATCTGCATCATAGTCCAGGTAGTCAAGTATACATCCTAAGGGCTTTACCAACATGTAACCATAAGATAGTTTAAAGAGACAAGTGTACATGTTAAGATAAAGAGTAACCAGATAGCATACTATCATATCGAGCAAGAAAGTCATCTCTATATATGTCCAAGCATCCAATATAATATACATCATCTGTACAATACTGGCCTCTAGGGCATACATACAACTAACATCGTTCACATATGCGTACTTGTGCATGTTCGGTGTTCGGGCAGTTGATACTAGTAGGCTTTGGTTTAAGCCAGATACTAGTATTTTGTTTCGGGTTGGTTCTGTCTCATTGTATTCGTGTTCCTCGGAACACGGATGCGGGTGTGTATACAAAGTTGACAGAGGCAGAGGAACCTCATTAGGGTTTTGACCATTGACTTGATTAAAAGTATAATGAGATGGAGAAAATTGATTAATGAGTTTTAATTAGAGATAATTGTATCATGGTTAATTGGTTTGACCATTTGACTTTGTTGACCCATGTTGACTTAGATATTTTTGTGAGCATGCTTAGCATTAATTGTGACATGATAATAGCCAAATCAACATCAACCATGACAATTTATGGTAATTAAAATTATCATTATTCTTTTTCATCATATGAGAGCTATCTCCTCATTTCAACATGATACATTCTCTCTCTTGCAAGCTCTCTCCTCTTACTCTCTCAAGGCTCTCTTGTTTCATGAGTTGAAAATCAAGAGCTTTGTGAGATCTAACCACTAAAACAACTCTCTACTCACTCTAGGATTCTTAGTCTAGCACACCAAGCACCTTAGTTACTTCAAGATAGAGGTTGGAGCTCAAGGTAGAGGCCTTCGGGTGGATCTTTCTTTGGCAAAGAGAAGACGGTGAGGAGGAGCCATCTACACCACTCCAAGGAGCTCACGACAAGGAGAAGGTACACAAAAAGAGAAGGAGTTCAAGACTTTGGTATAACTTTCTATCATAGTAGATAGAACTCTTCTTTTGCTAGTTAGGTTTATGGTAAAGATCCGGGTTTAGTGTTATTCTAGCTCCAAGTTTATGTTCGTTATAAAAAATATTTGTTCCGCATTTGGCCACGGTTATTGGCCGGGGCGCTAGTGTAACCCTTCATGGTATCAGAGCCTACCCATAAACCCTACTAGCTAGTTTGCACAAGGTTAAAATCTCTATTGAAATTTTTTTCCGAATCACGAATCTATGTTCATGAGCTTGCTGTCGATTTTCGAAGTTGTCCTAAAATTTTTCTGAGTATCTTAGAATTACATGCAGGCGAAACTATAGCTACAGAAAAAATTTGGGGGCCTAACTCCAAAATTTCTCCGCGGAAAGTGAGCAAGATCGCGCATTTTGCGGCCTTTCCGCGGCGCTTTCTTGGCTACAGTAACCCAAAATTTTTCTGGGGCTCTAGTTCATGAAAATACGATATTTGTGATATATAGTTTTGGCCCAGGTTTATTTTTTTGGATATAGTGCCCTCAAAGTCAATTATTAGATCGCAGGCACGTGATTGCAATGATTGAGGGATGACCTATACCGGTAGGACAGTCTTATTCGAGATGATAGTATGCTATCTGGTTTATCTTTATCATCATGTACTGATTTAGGTGACACGTTATGTATCACTATTACACGTTGATAGAGCCCATAGGATTCTTGCTTGACTACCAACAGAATGATGGCGATCATATACGTGAGAGTTGGGTGGTCTATAAGCACATCCTTAAAAGTGGTCGCTAGTCGCGGGAGTTTCGATATAGGGCATCGATACTCCGGAGTAGACTAGTGTATACAGTCGAGACCCCGACGAGGGGCGATGGCCGGTCTCACAAGCCATTGGTGTCAGTTGATTCACCTAAGATGTATATAGGTGCACATTAGGTTATGAGTACACCGGACAGGACTCACCGAGAATATGCTAGCTGGTTATTAAATCCTGTCGTCAGATAGCAATTCCCAGGTGACATGCGTACAGGTTAGTCTATCGACCTGAGATCATCATTTGTCTCGTGTGAGTTCCCACTGTGCTTTGATAATTACCCTACCACGGCTTAATGGAGTCATGCAAACAGGTTTTAGTTGGGTACAGTCCCGAGCCACATGGAGGCAGTGAGCGGATCGGCAGGGGATTCGTTTCTCCCAACGTTGGGGGTGAGATCGCGCTGTGTGTAGGAGAGCCATTACACGAAGTCCATGGCCATGGCAAGCGAGATTTACTGGTAAGTATTCCGGTAGTATCTCAGGTGTTTTGGGCTACACTCCGACATGACTTATACCGCTATTGGGGGTCTGACGTTTACCAGCTCTCTAGGCCCGATATGCGATACTCATAGACGAACTGACCGGACTTTACAGATATTGTCACACATAGGCTCAGTAGGGTTCCAGGATGAGTTCGCTCATGAGACTCCCTTTCATTCAGTACATGGTCAGCCGTTAGGTACAGCTAGTACCACTGACGGCTTGCGGTTAAACCCACTACCTGTGTATTGACGAGTCGTTAGAGTCCCCCACAGAAAGTTTCCCACTTCGGGCGAATAATTGTAGAGGCCGTATGGTTTTATCGTGGGGTTCGAGCATTCATGGTTCGGACGGATAATACTAGCGGGCATTGGTTTAAACCGGATCCTAGTATTATACTGTGTAGATTTTGTCTCATTGCATATGTATTCGGTCGGAATACAAATGCGGGTATGTATATACAGTAGCGGGGTTATCCTGTAATTTATTATGGGATCGCTTTTTGAAGTTGCCTGTTTGCATTTCATTTTGGCAATTTTCATTCTATTCCTTCATGGCTGAATTTTTGTGAGGAAGGAGTTTCTTGCAAATTTCGAAACTTGTAATGGGAGGGTTTTTTTTGTGGTGCCTGGGGCTCCATCAGAATTCTGGATTGCTTCTAGAGAGATTGATTCTTTTTTGCATCATTGCTTGCATTAATTGTGATTGGATTTGATAAAGACAGGGTGGTGACATTTTTTCCTAAGGATCACCCTTCTCTTTGGCTTGTGCTCACCTCTCCCACTTGATTTCCAGCAAGCATTTTCTGCTTGTGGCCGAGCGCTACTAGATGGGCAGCCCCATTTCTTTTTGGTGTGAGATTCATTCTTCATTTGCAAAAGGAAAATCCATTAGCTCATTTCAAAAGCAAAATACCATCACCACTCCCTCTTGCTTGTGCTCACCCTCTCCCATCTAAATTTCCAGTGAGCATTTTTCTCCTCATGGCCGAGCACCATTTTGGAGGGAGCCCCATTCTTTGTGTCAGAGGGATTTTCATTTTCATTGCAACACAAAATTCCAAAGCTCATTTGATCTTCCCTCCATTGTGGCAACTTCGATTAACCCCCGAGACAAAGCGTTCTACACTTATTCTACAGCAACCTTGGACACATCGGCATGCAAACTTCGTGTCCGAGTTGCCTCGGTTCAGAGGGAGGAGCCTGTAAAAAGACTTCTTGATGTGGTGCCCCTCCGACGAGGAGACCGGAGATCGGAGATGTCGCGAGGAGCTTGGGATGGTGGTTAAAGACCGAAGGACTCAGATCGATCGGTATAGACATTCTACCTTTTTAGTAGTTGCTAGTTTAGTGTTAATGGTTAGATTCGGGTGAAAGACTACGATAGCGCAAGTTTAGTAAAAAGTTTTTGTTCCGCATTTGGTCTCGGAATGATGGCCGGTGCGCTACTGTAGACTTACATTGGTATCAGAGTCTCGCCATTAACCTTTACTTGCTTGTTCTAACTTGTTTAATATATCGATTGGACGAAATTTCCAAAACTGCAATTCCAAGTTCAAAGTTTCAGTCGAAATTTTTTGTCGTCGAAAATTTTTTTTTGCCGTTTCAGAAAATCCGGCAGACTTTGCTAAGACCATTGTAAAAGTTTTATAGCATGATTCCTCTATAGCGCCGCGGAAACGTGGCCGTACCCACGTTTTGGCCGCGGTTCCGCAGCAGTGTTTGTCACGACCCGAAAGAACGGAACGTGACCGGCACTTAGATTATGAAGCGTCTAGAGGCGCCACGTAACCTAAGTAAGCCGAAGCCCAGAAATCTAAACCATATAAACGAAGAAGAAGTAAAAGAAAACATGAAGAAAAACAAGTTTAAAAGCATCAGCAAATTTTCCCAAAAATTTCGGCAGAGTCTCCTCTGTAAAAATTGGCCCCAAACGGGTACAACAAGTATAATATACATAAACAATAAAAAGCATCCCCAAACGGGAGCTACCTCAACGCCAACAGGCGGAAACAACCACAACAAGCACAATAATATACAACGTCAAAGGGCGAGACACAAAACTCAAAAGAAAACAAAACCACCAGATCAGAATAATACATGTGCGACTCTAAGGTCGAAATAAAAGACTGGTCCAATAAACTTATCAAGTAATACAAGTATGGTTGATGGAGATTTCTAGATACAAATGAAATAATACAAATACAATGGCGGTCCAGATACAAGTGAACCAACCTACCGTGCAAATCACCCTGAAAGAAAAGATCTGCCAGCAAGCGGCCAGGGAAACCTGTACATCGAACCTGTAATAAAATTTGGTACAACGGGGGTGAGTTGCCAACTCGTGAGTAGAAGACATCTACGAAAAGAAATCGAATGCACGACGCTATCCTAGGTCATAAAATAATTCACTACTATATTCCAATCACATAGTAATAGCAGGGTAATACTACGTGTAAATGCAGATACTCCGTGCTCGTGTCAGTGCCTCATATAGTACTACGTCATATGAATGGATATGCATGCGCCATTAATGTAAAATAATCAATACTGAAATCCAGATAAATCTGTATAAGAAATCTTTAGCTGTTATCATAGCAAAATGTGTATAGAAATCTGAAATATCAACAATGAAATCCATGAAATCCGTGTCAAGCATCGACACAAAACATGTAAATCTCAAGTCTCAATACCTAATAATCTCAATGTATCATAGTCTCAATATCTCGGGCTCCGTCAGTCCGGATCGGCCCATATCATCAAATCTCACGACAACGGTCGGTATCCTCCAGATATCCGCCGCGCCAGACATCACCGGTAGGTAGCCTTCCCCTGCCAGGCTCATCGTCTACAACTCGATCTTCTAGCCCCGGGGTACCATACCGGGCCCACCATGTACCCGAGACGGTTCATCCACTCCTCGAATCGGGTCTCGAAATCCATCAGAAAACGTGAAATCTCATGGTTGACGACACATACATCATGAGAAAACCGCATCTTATATTTTAAAAAGAGAGGAGGAGAGAGAGAGAGAAGTTCTTATATATTCTTGCGGTTTTCCCCAAAAATCCAGAAATCTCATAGAAATCCAAATCTCAAAATCATGAGTAAGTATATGATAAGTGTCGGCATATGCCCCATACTACTGCATGATAACATGAAAATATGAATGCATGAATGTCTAAGTAATAATTGCCATGTCTAGACTAACATCTGAGAGTAATCACAATATTATATATCGATCTAGTTGCTAGCTGATTCTATCAATAAAAGATAATATGATCTAAAGTGTACGTGGCATAGCAATTACCGATGATGATGTGTGTGAGCCGGCGAATAAGTGTGCGTGGAATATGCGCACCATCGGTAATGGTGCTGGTGTCCTAACAGGTAAGGTTTATACTGATTATAGCAACATATGTATGAACATGCAACATTATGATTACTATGTGAAAGTAAAGACTGATGTGTGTTATCCACTCATTTGATATACAATTACCACTACCACTATAAGACTCGAACCTAAACTAGTGTCCATCTAACCCCCTAAGGAAAACTAAACCTAAGAATTAGTCGATAAGAAGTAGGACTACACCTAAAGTCTGCGTCCATATTTCTAATAGTCGGCGATCCAGCCTCAATAGCGTCACGTACATAGTACGACTTCCTCAAATCAAGAGTGCGGATCAATCATCACATCTATACCTCGTACGGTAAAATCCATCATACGGCATCCCAATATCACCTACGCGTCTCATTATTCATATAATATCATCATCAACACATGTCATGATCAAGGTGGTATGCTGTAATCGCATACATCAATTATATAACATTGCCATCATAAATATACTTCATTAACTTATGCTCAGAAATAGCATGTCATATGTATCATGTTGTGATTAAGTCATACTGATATCATATCGTCATCAAGTCACATCTATATGATATCGACATCAGGTCACACCTATATGATGTCGTAATCAAGTCATACATGTATCATATCGTGATCAGTCACAAGTTACAGTTCGGGTTCTATTTTAGAGTTCCATGTACCTCAATATCATCACTACCCATTATAATTTATGTATACCTGTTCATTATCTCATTCTCTAATGATCCGCTAAAACTTTAATACGACTGTATAGTCAAGAATCACGACATCAAGCCCAGTTATACTGTTTCATTCCCGTGTATCATATCACATCAATGTATCCTACATACGTGTTGTATATATATATATATATATACCTATACTTAGTCCTATATATATATACACATATCCGTATACACCATGTCGAGTTTCAGTGTGTGCGTGTGTGTGTTTCTACCTGAAACCTATGAACCTCTTCCAAGGTATTCATCCTCTGGTATGGTCTTCCTAAATCAGTCTAGTCCAGCCTAGGGTCATTACTAGGGTCCTACTCATTAAGAATCTAGGGTCACATCTGGTTTCCTAATGTCAATAAGTATTATTCCTATTCTACGTTGCGGGGCTGCTAAACGCCATCTGATTTAGTGTAATTCTCGGATGTGTTTGTAAAAAGCAAGTATCGAATCAATTGTTTCCCGATAACGGTTTCATTTGATCGATAATAGTATCTTGTATCGGTATTTAGAAAATTGTATAAAGAACTCACTATCAAAGAATTATATTTGACCGCAATCAACTACGGTATCAGTTGTAGATCGTAAGCGAGTGCGGATCGTCCACAGGGATTGTGCGATTCGTTTTCATGTTTAATTTGTTTGAATCGAAAAGTTAATCGAAAAGAAAAGAAAACATGATTCAAGAATTTATTGATTGATTCAGGTGTCACGATGTTTAATCAAGAATCAAAAACTGATAAACAAATCAAGAATCGGTGTTTCGATGATATTTCCAACCAAAATGTCAAGAATCTAAATGAGGCTCGTAGGAATCGATCGGATCTATAGACGTGATGTAATTTCAAGATTTCGTGTTCTTGTCCTTCGAAGGATTGATACTAGATTGATGATGATCGACGAGAGTTAGGGCTTTCTTGATGAAACTAGGGTTTCATCTTTTAAACCCTTGTTCTTTCGTTGATATCATTTGCATTCTAGCAGCTAACAATTTCAAGAAACGATCGTAACTCCCCAATCTCGAGCGATATCAATCAAGAAAGCATCGCAACGAATTGGGTCGTCGATTCTTGAACTTTCTAGGGTTTACAAAACTCGTAGGAATCAAGAATCGTTTTCAGATATATTACATCATCATTCTATTGATCGTCTCGACTCCTCGACGAGCGGAGTATTACTCAAACATCATCACCCAGAAAGTATTCAAGAATTGAAAAGATATCATGATGCGAGAATTTAAAGAAAACAAGATAAAAGAATATCACCTTTTATTTATATCAACAATTTGATTACAGTCGTTCAAGAACTACAAGTGGAAGAACTAAATTTTCGATTTGGCGTCGCTCGGCTCCGTGAGTCGTGGATCGGCTTGGACCACTTGCTCTGTTGAAGATCGGCTCGGCTCATAAAAGGTTGCAAGGCTTCTTGCTTGATGGGTACTCGGGATCTTGGCTTTTGATTGGAATTAGGGTTAGGGTTTCACACAAGCCCTGTCACTAGACTTGTGGAAGAAGATGATGAAGGGGGTAAAATGAAGAAGTATCTAAGTTTGGATAATGGATCCAAGTATCAAGTATATCTTAACCCTAGGTTTAGGCTTCTATTTATAGACTTCCCAAACCCTAGGTCTAGGTTTGAAATTACAATTCCCTCCAAAAGTTTGTTGAGGAGTTTCTAGAAAGAGTTTGTTAGGAGCTAGCTTAGGGTTTAAGCTAGGATTAATTAAGCATTAGAAACCCTAGTTTGCTGATCTGGCAGAAATCTCTGGAGTCTTCTGGAATTTGTCATGTCTTTCTGAGCTTCTGGAAGTGAGGTAAGAGTTGTGCAGCAAAATTGGATTGATGACGTGGCAGGGCCGCCGCGGAACCGCGGCGTAAGCAGGCTCCGGCCGCGGTTCCGCGGCCAAGTGGTAGCTTGATGGCTTCAAACTTCTGGTGTGGTCTTGGGTTGATACTTGGGCCTTTATCTGATATGTTGATTTGTATTTGTCCCTTTGGATTGGTACCAGATTTGAAATCATTGAGTTGGCGTAATGTTTGATCGGTACCGTATAAATTTTGGCCTTTCTTCTGGATTTTCCTGCATAGATCTCAAAACAAGTGTTGCGCAATATAGAGATAATGCGATGCCATGAAATGCAGTCATTTTCCTTTATAGTGCCGGTTTTAGAGTCTAACACATGCAATCTGATATTTTGCGACAGTTTTGCTAATATGTAAAATATGAATGCCGAATACTTCTATATGGATGCAAATGATGAGGAAATTGCCGGCTAAAATATGCATTATTTTCGACTAATCACCATCCACCCGACTTTCCCCCCGTAGATATGCATCTACTCACCTGGTCGATGTCTGCCGAAGACGGTGTCGCCATCCTCCTCTTCATCGCCCGCAGCCCACGTAAGGGGTACCTAAACGCAAACATATAAATAGCATCATAAACTGAATCACATACAAAAGTCAAAACGACGTAAGGAACAAGCATAGGTTAAAACCTATGTCCCGTCCACGCAAAAGAACCAAATATCGCTCGATATCGGCGTACAAACTCCGATGGATCGAGATAACATGAACAAATAACTCATAGTTTTAAAACTCATTACTTATATTATAAAACATGATTTAATTCATCGAAACACTGAAATCCATCAAATCGCCCGATTTCGTAAAATCCGAAAATGCCAATTTACCGTTTTTCTTCAAAACTTGACATTTAAATGAAACCAATGGTCATAAAACTCATTAAATAGCATAACTAGACTTTACAACCCCTTACTATATTTTTATTACACAAATTTGCATTAATTTGAAATTTCTAGTTTGCAACCATTAGCAATTTTCAACATCTTTCAAGAAAAATTCACAATTCCACAACAAAACATGATTTTGCATTAATTAATGTATTAAACAATAATTCATGATGATAATGATATGATGAAACCATAATTATATTTTTAATCTCATTTATTTAGGGATTTCCAAAATCTAGTTTACAAAAATAGCATTTTATTAGTATTTTCCAATTATCAAAAGAAATTAGTGATCAAACTAAGTTTTTCTTTCCATTAACATGCTAATATTCTCACTAAAACTACAATCTAATGTTATAAACATTAATTGGAATTTTATTCCACCTATATATACCATAAATAGAAATCTAGTTTATTAAAAATGGTTTAATTTAAGAAATTTGGATCACAATTTGCAATATATCAACTATGCATGATTTTCCATTTGTAAAAGTGTTAAACTAGTTATTATAACCCTAATGAATTAATAAAACCACAACTTAATTTTACAAACCCTAACTTGAATTTATAAAAGTAGTAAATAGAATTAATATATTAAATCTAATTAAGCTTAAATGAAACATCTAATAGAAATAAAACAAAAGAAGGAAATTTATACCACCAAAATATGAAATCCAAACATGAAAATGAGCCTCCAAAATGCATGCTATCCATCTCCAAAATCCATGTAAATAAGAGCAAAGAATAAAGGGTAGGAAATAAATAGGATTTTGTGCAATTTTTGTTGAATTTTTGATGTAATTTGATGGATTTTTGTACAAAAATGAAGTAGGAAATGGGGGGCTACCATGAGGGTGTGGCCGGCCATTTTTGGAAGAGAGAAGAGAAAATGAATGAAGGAGGAATTGTGTAGAAGTTTCATGAAAAGAAACATCACTTAAAGTCTTTTCATGCTTTATTTAACTTTCTTTACTAAAAACAACCAAGAAAACTCTAGAAAATTGGAAAAATTTGCAAATAAATTTTGCATGATACACAATAAATTCTAATATGCCATGGTTCATTTTTACAAATTAAAACCATTCAAATTTGTAATTTACACTAATTTAGTGTAAAAATAAAGCTTATGTTAATATTTAAAATAATTAATTCAGGAAAAATATTTAATTAAACTAAAATTTTATAAGTGGCTAAATAAACACCATTTAATAGTAATTACATAATTTAAATAGGTATTTTTAAATTTATAGTGAAAAATAATTACGCTTTTGTTTTACGAAAAATACATTTTACTTTACCGAAAATCACAAAATTCACTTAAACAATTTTATTTATTTAATTATTTATTTAATTATTTTTAAAATGTTACAATCTTTCCCACTTTTAGAAATTCGGTCCCCGAATTTAAATTAAAACTCCCCCACCAAATACTAAAATATTTAGCAAAACTCTCAAATCGTCGGGGCTCCGAAATCATCAATACATAACAAAAATCAACTCCGTCAAGCATAACGCAATCATCGGAGTTATGATGAAGATAAAATATCAAAACCCAGTACGAAACCCAACGTAATATATATCAAAACTATAACTCATATATAGTGCGCATCATAGTAAAATCGTCCAAATATCTGGATAAAGAAATATGCAAAAACCCCTTTTGAAAATCGCCGTGTGATGCACGTGTCACGGCATAAGTAGCGGACGTTTATTTAAAAAAAAAAACTATATATATATATATATATATATATATATATATATCTTTTATTTAACATACACGTCGCGCCTGGTTACTAAATCAAATAGTAATGATTATAAAAACACACTGCTCAAACTGAAATCAATCCCAATCACATCAATAAAATATCATGTGCGTCCGGTGCGCACTGAAATTGAAACCAAATACAGATACCATGAATACACACAACAACAAAACTAAGTGCAACAGGTGTGCACCAAAAAATCTGTCAAGTGCAACAGGCATGCACGACTCATTATCAGGTGCATCTAATCCGCACAAAATCCCGATTTAGTTCATCTGGTATGCACAAAATCGCATCAAGTGCGCCAAGTATGCGCAAGAATCCTAATCAGGTGCACATGGTGCACGAAAACATACATCGAATATCAAAATCGAAGTTACAGTAAAAAAATACATGAAACTAGGTCGAAACATATGTTAAAATCATGTGTAACCCTTATGCACGAAATCAAATCAACATCACAAAAGGTATTAAAACCAAATCAAGTGCACTGGGTATGTACTAAACAACATCAATACAACTGATATATGAAACACAAATAGAATGTAATGAAGGTACACATAAGAAATACCAATCGTATAACAAAATCATCAAAATACCAAAATCCAACCAACGGAAATATGAAATTCAAATCACTAAATCACAATCATAAACACTATCGTCAATGTGCGCCTCTTTCCTCTAATGTCGATTGCTTCGAACTCGTCCCTTCGTAGCTGTGCTGGCTGTGCTACTAACGGCAATACTCATATCTAGAGTCTCCCACGTAGTCGATTCATTCACTTGATATCCGGACTACATTAAAATTTTCTATCGATCCATCAAAATCCCATAATTCCCCGAGAGCTCAACACTCAAGTACAATTTATAAATATCCGGTACATACCCCAGCATCAATGATCCAGCCGTAGAAGGGCAAACCCAAGCCTCACTAATGGCACCGCGGAACTGCCGTAAACTCTAAGGTTCAAGGGCGTTCTCGTGGTCATTATGTCGAGTTAGGGTTTCATTCTTCTAGAGGGTCCATCGAAATACCTGCATGTTCTTCCGAATACTTTAAACTTGGGAAAATGGTTTTCTGATAATCGTTCGAACCCTTTAACTTCGTCTGGACGGCATGTGAATACCCGTCGTCCGCACGCTAAACAATGCTTCACTCCTAAAGAATAACCAATACCCTAATGGTTATCGCACTCGAGCTGCAACTCCCTCCGCCCGTGCGCCCGTGGTAACAGAAACCACCCTCCGATATCGACGAAGATAGATTAAAGGAACGAATGAAATGCGGTGCAAACAAATGTACATCCTAAAGCTACTTAAGAAGAGTAGCGTATCGTATGTATGCCGCGGACCATACCCACGGTACGTCACTCAATCTCAGTCGCCTACTCCATCAACCAAGGGTCACCTAGACTTATATAAGGTTAAACCTAGCACTCTGATACCAACTTTGTCACGACCCGAAAGTACGGAATGTGACCGGCACTTAGATTACGAAGCGTCTAGAGGCACCACGTAACCTAAGTAAGCCGAAGCCCAGAAATCTAAACCACATAAAAGAAAAAGAAGTAAAAGAAAACATGAAGAAAAACAAGTTTAAAAGCATCAGCAAATTTTCCCAAAAATTTCGGCAGAGTCTCCTCTTTAAAAAATTGGCCCCAAATGGGTACAACAAGTATAATATACATAAACAATAAAAAGCATACCCAAACGGGAGCTAGCTCAACGCCAACAGGCGGAAACAACCACAACAAGCACAATAATATACAACGCCAAAGGGCGAGGCTCAAAACTCAAAAGAAAACAAAACCACCAGATCAGAATAATACATGCGTGACTCTAAGGTCGAAATAAAAGACTGGTCCAATAAACTTATCAAGTAATACAAGTATGGTTGATGGAGATTTCTAGATACAAATGAAATAATACAAATACAATGGCGATCCAGATACAAGTGAACCAACCTACCGTGCAAATCACCCTGAAAGAAAAGATGTGCCAGCAAGCTGCCAGGGAAACCTGTACATCGAACCTGTAATAAAATTTGGCACAACGGGGGTGAGTTGCCAACTCGTGAGTAGAAGACATCTACAAAAAGAAATCGAATGCACGACGCTATCCTAGGTCATAAAATAATACACTACTATATCCCAATCACCTAGTAATGCAGGGTAATACTACGTGTAAATGCAGATACTCCGTGCTCGTGTCAGTGCCTCATATAGTACTACGTCATACGAATGGATATGCATGCGCCATGAATGTAAAATAATCAATACTGAAATCCAGATATATATGTATAAGAAATCTTTAGCTGTTATCATAGCAAAATGTGTATAGAAATCTGAAATATCGACAATGAAATCCATGAAATCCGTGTCATGCATCGACACAAAACATGTAAATCTCAAGTCTCAATACCTCATAATCTCAATGTATCATAGTCTCAATATCTCGGGCTCCGTCAGTCCGGATTGGCCCATATCATCAAATCTCACGACAACGGTCGGTATCCTCCGGATATCCGCCGTCCCAGACATCACCAGTAGGTAGCCTTCCCCTGCCAGGCTCATCGTCTACAACTCGATCTTCTTGCCCCGGGGTACCATACTGGGCCTACCATGTACCCGAGACGGTTCATCCACTGCTCGAATCGGGTCTCGAAATCCATCAGAAAACATGAAATCTCATGGTGGACAACACATACAACACGAGAAAACCGCATCTTATATTTTAAAAAGAGAGGAGGAGAGAGAGAGAGAGAAGTTCTTATATATTCTTGCGGTTTTCCCCAAAAATCCAGAAATCTCATAGAAATCCAAACCTCAAAATCATGAGTAAGTATATGATAAGTGTCGGCATATGCCCCATACTACTACATGATAACATGAAAATATGAATGCATGAATGTCTAAGTAATAATTTCCATGTCTAGACTAACATCTGAGAGTAATCACAATATTATATATCGATCTAGTTGCTAGCTGATTCTATCAATAAAAGATAATATGATTTAAAGTGTACGTGGCCTAGCAATTACCGATGATGATGTGTGTGAGCCGGCGAATAAGTGTGCGTGGAATATGCGCATCATCGGTAATGGTGCTGGTGTCCTAACAGGTAAGGTTTATACTGATTATAGCAACATATGTATGAACATGCAACATTATGATTACAATGTGAAAGTAAAGACTGATGTGTGTTATCCACTCATTTGATATACAATTACCACTACCACTATAAGACTCGAACCTAAACTAGTGTCCATCTAACCCCCTAAGGAAAAGTAAACCTAAGAACTAGTCGATAAGAAGTAGGAGTACACCTAAAGTCTGAGTCCATATTTCTAATAGTCGGCTATCCAGCCTCAATAGCGTCACGTACATAGTACGACTTCCTCAAATCAAGAGTGCGGATCAATCATCACATCTATACCTCGTACCGTAAAATCCATCGTACGGCATCCCAATATCGGGGTACGGGGCAAATATCACCTACGCGTCTCATTATTCGTATAATATCATCATCAACACATGTCATGATCAAGGTGCTATGCTGTAATCGCATACATCAATTATATAACATTGCCATCATAAATATACTTCATTAACTTGTGCTCAGAAATAGCATGTCATATGTATCATGTTGTGATTAAGTCATACTGATATCATATCGTCATCAAGTCACATCTATATGATATCGACATCAGGTCACACCTATATGATGTCGTAATCAAGTCATACATATATCATATCGTGATCAGTCACAAGTTACAGTTCGGGTTCTATTTTAGAGTTCCATGTACCTTAATATCATCACTACACATTATAATTTATGTATACATGTTCATTATCTCATTCTCTAATGATCCGCTAACACGTTAATACGACTGTATAGTCAAGAATCACGTTATAATGTTTCATTCCCGTGTATCATATCACATCAATGTATCCCACATACGTGTTGTGTATATATATATATATATACCTATACCTAGTCCTATATATATATACACATATCCGTATACACCATGTCGAGTTTCAGTATGTGCGTGTGTGTGTTTCCACCTGAAACCTATGAACCTCTTCCAAGGTATTCATCCTCTGGTATGGTCTTCCTAAATCAATCTAGTCCAGCTTAGGGTCATTACTAGGGTCCTACTCATTAAGAATCTAGGGTCACATCTGGTTTCCTAATGTCAATAAGTACTATTCCTATTCTACGTTGCGGGGGTGCTAAACGCCATCCACCCAACTTTCCCCCCGTAGATATGCATCTACTCACCTGGTCCATGTCTGCCGAAGACGGTGTCGCCATCCTCCTCTTCATCGCCCGCAGTCTACATGAGGGGTACCTAAACGCAAACATATAAATAGCATTGTAAACTGAATCACATACAAAAGTCAAAACGACGCAACGAACAAGCATAGGTTAAAACCTATGTCCCGTCCACGCAAAAGTACCAAATATCGCTCGATATCGGCGTACAAACTCCGATAGATCAAGATAACATGAACAAATAACTCATAGTTTTAAAACTCATTACTTATATTATAAAACATGATTTAATTCATCGAAAAACTGAAATCCATCAAATCTCCCGATTTCGTAAAACCCGAAAATGCCAATTTACCGTTTTTCTTCAAAACTTGACATTTAAATGAAACCAATGGTCATAAAACTCATTAAATAGCATAACTAGACTTTACAACCCCTTACTATATTTTTATTACACAAATTTGCATTAGTTTGAATTTCTAGTTTGCAACCATTAGCAATTTTAAACATCTTTCAAGAAAAATTCACAATTCCACAACAAAACATGATTTTGCATTAATTATTGTATTAAACTACAATTCATGATGATAATGATATGATTAAACCATAATTATATTTTTAATCTCATTTATTTAGGGATTTCCAAAATCTAGTTTACAAAAATAGCATTTTATTAGTATTTTCCAATTATGAAAAGAAACTAGTGATCAAACTAAGTTTTTCTTTCCATTAACATGCTAATATTCTCACTAAAACTACAATCTAATGTTATAAACATTAATTGGAATTTTATTCCACCTATATATACCATAAATAGAAATCTAGTTTATTAAAAATGGTTTAATTTAAAAAATTTGGATCACAATTTGCAATATATCAACTATGCATGATTTTCCATTTGTAAAAGTGTTAAACTAGTTATTATAACCCTAATGAATTAATAAAACCACAACTTAATTTTACAAACCATAACTTGAATTTATAAAAGTAGTAAATAGAATTAATATATTAAATCTAATTAAGCTTAAATGAAACATCTAATAGAAATAAAAAAGAAGAAGGAAATTTATACCTCCAAAATATGAAATCCAAACATGAAAATGAGCCTCCAAAATGCATGCTATCCATCTCCAAAATCCATGTAAAGAAGAGCAAAGAATAAAGGGTAGGAAATAAATAGGATTTTGTGCAATTTTTGTTGAATTTTTGATGTAATTTGATGGATTTTTGTACAAAAATGAAGTAGGAAATGGGGGGGGGGCTGCCATGATGGTGTGGCCGGCCATTTTTGGAAGAGAGAAGAGAAAATGAATGAAGGAGGAATTGTGTAGAAGTTTCATGAAAAGAAACATCACTTAAAGTCTTTTCATGCTTTATTTAACTTTCTTTACTAAATACAACCAAGAAAACTCTAAAAAATTGGAAAAATTTGCAAATAAATTTTGCATGATACACACTAAATTCTAATATGCCATGGTTTATTTTTACAAATTAAAACCATTCAAATTTGTATTTTACACTAATTTAGTGTAAAAATAAACCTTATGTTAATATTTAAAATAATTAATTCAGGAAAAATATTTAATTAAACTAAAATTTTATAAGTGGATAAATAAACACCATTTACTAGTAATTACATAATTTAAATAGGTGTTTTTAAATTTATAGTGAAAAATAATTACGCTTTTGTTTTACGAAAAATACATTTTATTTTACCGAAAATCACAAAATTCACTTAAACAATTTTATTTATTTAATTATTTTTAAAATGTTACAGTGTTTGTGTTTCAGTGCGCAAAATTTTTTCCTTTGGGTCTTTAACATGGAATTGTGGTTTCTGGAATTTTTAGTTTTGGCCCAGATTATTTTGAGTGCTGGATTTGTACTTGGGGACCGCTTCGGGAAATTTTGTTGATCGAGATTTTAAATATATTAGTTTACAGTGCATTACATTATTATCTATGACCATGAATGTCATTCGATCGGTAAATCTTGTCTAATTGCTATAGCTCTTTTAGACGGGTTTGCGAATGTGACATTCACGTTGATATTCTGTGTTATGCTGTAATGTTGCGGATTTGTCGTGGTGGATAGCTTGCGTTCAATGGTAGTGCAGTTTGGATATATTTGTACATTTGATATTGCAGGGCGAGCGTCCGACATGCGGACTGCCGTCTCTGCCTGTTTGTATATTATTCTTTTGGGGCACGACCGGGCTGAGGTCGATTTACCCATTGTATATATTTTTCTTTTCTGTACTAGGATTACCCCGCGGTGGAGTGCACGGATACCCAGGTTCTAGAGGGCAACGGGCCCGCATATTATGGCTTTGAGACGGAGGGGGCTTCACTCTAGAATTGGCGGGCTATTCTCCGCACTCGTAGGGGGTATAGGTTGACCCAAGGAGGGGTGCTCAAGTTACCGGATTCTGTAAAGTGCTGGGTGGTCCATTCACGATGTTGAAGGGGGCTGCCTCACTTCTGGATTTAGCGGGTAACTTGCCGCACTCGTAGGGGTCTAGGTTTTTATTCCACAGGCTATCCACACGACCAGGGGAACATAGGGTTTCAGTTGCGGCTCTATGAAACCCGGGGCTCCCAGTATATCTATATTGTTCTGTGATGTTTACTACTTTTCTGTGATGTTGCATTTTATCACGCTTGGAGCGATTATTATATATTTATATATACTAGTAGATGTTGTATATGTTTTACACCCGCGCTAGTCCAGTCGCCGCTCTGTCGTTAGTTAAGTAACCTAACGGGTGATAACGGGACCCAGTGGCGAATGCGGATGGCATATACGTACATTTTATTTTCGTTCTTTATTGGTGTGATTAATTGATGGGACTGCGTTGATTCCTATCAATGCAAAGAAATTAGACCTATACAGATGTTGTTAGAACATTTTTCAAAAAGCTATTATTACAAGGACGTTCTCTTTTGTTTTGCACAGTGGTATTCGGTTATGAATATCCAGCACCTCATTCGACGAGGCAAGGGCCGAGAACCCTTCATCGGGAGTGACCCCTTGGACAGAGGTTTGCGTCAGGGTAATAACTTCACTATAGTCGATTACTTTTTGCTTTGCATCGCGATATTCAGTTGGAATATCCTGCACCTCATTCTACGGGGAAAGAGCCGAGATCCCTTCACCGGGAGTGACCTCTTTAGCAAAAGTTTTCGCCACTAAATTTTTGTAAAAGCTATCCGGTTCCTTCAACGATATCAAGTTCATTACGTTAATGGTTTTTCGCCAAAAACCATTCGTATCCCTCCGTCATTTCAGAAGGGTAGCACTTAGTATTCATGCTATGTATGTTGGCCTTCGTCAGGACATAGTGTATGGTAGCTATTTGTTATTTTTCTGTTGCATAGATAAATGCATTGGTTTGGGACAGTCGTACTACCATTTTAGCCTTCGTCAAGGGTATGTATGGGTGGGTTCAAATTAACCTAGATAATGATGGGTAGAACTTGACATGTGACTTATGATATGTTGGCCTTCTTCAAGGTCATAAGAGCATGGGGTAAAAATCATATCGGGAATTTCTAAAGAAAATGAAACTTTCCAGGCATGCGCATACTTTCTGGAGTGTGATAACGTGAGTGGATTCCATCACATTGTCATGCGATGATAGTTAGATCCCGATTCCTACTGATGAGTTGGTTTACTCCTCTGGTGATCCCGACTAATTCTTCTTTCAGGTTTGGAGGAGAATTTGAGGTGACAGTGGGAGGTTTCTTGATTAGATAAAGTGATAACCATTCTGATCTAGGTTAGAGTGTACGCAGAGTGTTTCTTTTCTCTCTCTCTTTGGCTGCGACCATGACCCGTCCCTAGACTATGACTCGTAACCAAGTTAACCGAACTTTCTTAAAACACTGGCTTTTGGATTGTCTGAGTTGCATACATCATTGCCAGTCTTTCTTTTACCTTTTGTATTTCTCCAGAACACCTCGTATTACTACGAACGTCCACTTCCATTGGATAAATCCATCGTATGGTTATATACGAACTCGAAGGAACTTGTTCCAGATTCGAGGATGGATTCTGGTTCGGGAGAGATTGAATAGGACTATTCAGTTGTCTTTTCTGTTTACCTTCTCTCAGGTTTTGAGTACTCCTAGGATTAGGAGATAGTATACCTATTATGCTTATTGGATAGTCTTCTTCCAAACCATAGGCAGGTGCCGAAAGGTAGGGAATGAAGAAAACCAATTAGCCTAATGGTGGTGTACAGAAGGAAATAAGTAAAGACAAATAAAGGGATTAGAAAGAGGGCAAAGTAAATTGCGACTGCTATTCATGACCAAACCAAGTATTTCATCGCCACTCCTATTTCACCTTTGTATTTCACCAGAACACCCCGTATCACTTCGAAGATCCACGGTTATTTGGATAATCCATCATATGGTTATATACGAACTCGATGGAACTTGTTCCATTTCGGGGATGGATTCTGGTTCAGGAGAAATAGAATAAGGTTTATTCAGTTGTCTTTTATCATCACCTTCTCTCAAGTTGTGAGTACTCCTAGGATTAGGAGAGTACACCTATTATGCTTATTGGATAGTCTTCTTTCAAACCATAGGCTGGTGCCGAACGGTAGGGAAGGAAGAAAACCATTAAGCCTAACAATGGTGTACAGAAGGTAACAACTAAAAACAAATAAAGGGATTTCGAGAGATTGCAAAGAAATATATGGTTGTAGTCATGAATCTGGATAATGGAAGAGGCATTACTAGGAATACCCGGATACCCTTTCGAAATATATTCATGTTTCAGTTTCACAGTGTATTGGTAATAGAAAACTGATTTCCCAATTAGTCCTTGCTCCAGGGTATGTATTTACCAGGTAAGATTCTCACATCTGTATGCTTTTACAGTTGATAAGTGGGAGTATGTTATTGGAAATTAGGTGATCATCCTCTTTATATCGTAATTCGTTGTAATTGGTGATATTTGAAGAAATCGCTTGGATATAGTATTCAACCTACAATGCACAGAGTTTGAGTTATTCAACTCAGGGGACTTATACAAATTATTGTATGTTGTCCAGTGTCTATTAGGACAAAGGGGATGGTCCTCGTACTGTATTCTGTTTACTTATGACTTCTCAAGTTTTAGACAAGTGCTTCGTTGAAATACAAGGTCCAAGTTTGAGAAGTTATAGGTACAAGAATAAAGTAGAGAACCAGGTGTAGCAAGTATCGGGATTCTTCAAGATGATCGTAGATGTGGATATTTATATATGGTATTCAGTTGATAGGAATGTTTTAGAGAACTATCTTCTCTTTCAGGTTACTCATAATTGGATGTACTCCTAAGTTGGGTAATGTTGATCGGCCTCTCTCCATTTAGTTGACATGCACTGGAGACAGTTGCATGATTTGAATCTGGTTCCAATTAAATCAGTGCTTTTGTTTCTATATGGTATATAGAACGGATCGTATCTTAACGGTGTTAAGGTATATGAAGTTGTCCGGCTTATACTTAAAACCAGACTCTGGATAACTCAAGGCACGTTTCTGTAATGCCAGTTTGTGGGTTGACCCGGGTTTTTGACGAGGGTTGACTTTCTACCATGTGGAAGATCAATGGTGATATTGTTCATGACTCGCCACAGTTTTAGTAAAATGGATTTTTTCAGAAAATAGTAGTGGGAGTATGGTAGAACTGGAAGAGATTCCAGAACCGCAAACGATTACGGAAAATTTAATAGTACCTAAAGATTCAATCAGGTTTGACATTCCATTAGCCACTCCACAGATATAGTGGGTAACCTCAGACACCCGAGAGATACTCTAGTAGCCTTAAGGATGGTGACAGGCAAGTTCTTGTTTACCCAGACTTGCTATTACCGCTGTTCCAGACTATGAGACCTGGCAGGAGGATAAGTATAGCGTCGTTCTAAACTAGTTTTAGAAGTGCATGTGTATATTATTCTGCTAGAAGGTTGTCGTAGTCAGTGGGAGCAGCGGAAGCTTAGTGGACAAGAAGCTTATGTCTATTTATAGTCTAAAGCAGATATAGCGGAGATAGATCATCTATTTTTGATGTGACAGTCATGGGCTTTGACTTCATCGGAATAGCAGATGGATCTGTTAAGAAAGTTGTTGGGTGTGATGTCCTAGTATTTGGATGACATACACAGAGTAGGAGGTAAAATTCCTATATTACGATCAGTTATACTGTGGTTGTCACACAATGTTTTCTCCACATAGGATATGAATATTATATTAGATATTCTGTTTACTAGATCTATGGTTTTAGATCTAGATTTGGGTAGCATCCCAATCTGGGTACTTAGACTGCATTCTAAAGGTATTTAGAATGGACGACTCCTGGCATGGTGGTGTACCAGCAGGTGATGGAGTCACCCTCTCTAAAGGTGTCTTACAGACTAAAGGAGGGAGGGATGTACATGATTGGCGGATCACTTGCTTAGGCAATTGAGCCAATCATGAGATGTCAAGTACAACACCAGATGTTGTTTTTGCACTAGATGCAATAAGTTGACATTAGTCCAATCCTGGAGAAACGTTCGGAAGCAGTTTCAGAACATAAGTAGATGTTCTAGGGATTTGATAACGGCAGCCTCCTTCGGGAGACAGTTATTATTCCAGGCTTCCAAGGTGACATGGATGACAGAGTTGCTGTCAGAGTTATAGTTTTCCCTCTGACGTGGGGCAGTTGTTTGGACAGGTGGTCTAAGCGGATACTGAGAGAGGCATGGCGCAGGATACTGATTAAGTTCAGTTGATGATACAGTCTAAGAAGTTTGGATTTGGAGTTCACTTGTGAACTAGGTCCCATCAGATATCCAGACATATTGTAAGACAGGTATTGCTTATTTCGGGAGATGGGTTTCTCCGCGAACTTGAGATATAGAGAGACATAGAATGAAACATTAGAGCGGATCCACTCACTGAGGCTATTTCTCAAACAAAATGGTTTTACAAACGAGCTTTGTGAAACTGATTAGTAGAGGAGTTGGGTGTTCGCTATCACACGGGCTGTGAGTATGCGACATCGCAATAATTAGCCTTAAATGCAAATGGGAGATTGTTGGATATAGTGGCCTCAAAGTCAATTATTGGATCGCAGGCAGGTGATTGCAATGATTGAGGGATGACCTATACCGGTAGGACAGTCTTATTCGAGATGATAGTATGCTATCTGGTTTATCTTTATCATCATGTACTGATTTAGGTGACACGTTATGTATCACTATTACACGTTGATAGAGCCCATAGGATTCATGCTTGACTACCAACAGTATGATGGCGATTATATATGTGAGAGTTGGGTGGTCTATAAGCACATCCTTAAAAGTGGTCCCTAGTCGCGGGAGTTTCGAGATAGGGCATCGATACTCCGGAGTAGACTAGTGTATACAGTCGAGACCCCGACGAGGGGCGATGTCCGGTCTCACAAGCCTTTAGTGTCAGTTGGTTCACCTAAGATGTATACATGTGCTCATTAGGTTATGAGTACACCGGACAGGACTCGCCGGGAATATGCTAGCTGGTTATCAAAACCTGTCGTCAGATAGCAATTCCCAGGTGACATGTGTACAGGTTAGTCTATCGACCTGAGATCGTCATTTGTCTCGTGTGAGTTCCCACTGTGCTTTGATTATTACCCTACCACGGCTCAAAGGAGTCGTGCAAACAGGTTTTAGTTGGGTATTGTCCCGAGCCACATACAGGCAGTGAGCGGATCGGCAGGGGATTCGTCTCTCCGAACGTTGGGGGTGAGATCGCGCTGTGTGTAGGAGAGCCATTACACGAAGTCCATGACCATGGCAAGCGAGATTTACTGGTAGATATTCCAGTAGTATCTCAGGTGTTTTGGGCTACACTCCGACACGACTTATACCACTATTGAGGGTCTGACGTTTACCAGCTCCCTAGGCCCGATATGCGATACTCATAGACGAACGGACCAGAATGTATGGATATTGTCACACATAGGCTCAGTAGGGTTCCAGGATGAGTTCGCTCATCGGACTCCCTTTCACTCAGTACATGGGCAGCCGTTACGTACAGCTAATACCACTGACGGCTTATGGTTAAACCCACTGCCAGAGTATTGACGAGTCTTTAGAGTCCCCCACAGAAAGTTTCCCAGTTCGGGCGAAACTTTGTAGAGGCCGTAAGATTTTATGGCGGGGTTTTAGCATTCATGGTTCGGACGGATAATACTAGTTGTCTTTTGTTTAAGCCGGATCCTAGTATTATACTGTGTAGATTTTGTCTCATTGAATTTGTATTTGGTCGGAATACAAATGCGGGTATGTATATACAGTAGCGGGGTTATCCTATAATTTATTACGGGATCGCTTTTTGAAGTTGTCAGTTTGCATTTCATTTTGGCCATTTTCATTCTATTCTTTCATGGCTGAATTTTTGTGAGGAAGGGGTTTCTTGCAAATTTCGAGACTTATAATGGGTGGGTTTTTTTTGTGGTGCCTGGGGCTCCATCAGAATTCTAGATTGCTTCTAGAGTGATTGATTCTTTTGTGCATCATTGCTTGCATTAATTGTGATTGGATTTGATAAAGACATGGTGGTGACATTTTTTCCTAAGGATCACCCTTCTCTTTGGCTTGTGCTCACCTCTCCCACATGATTTCCTGCAAGCATTTTCTGCTTGTGGCCGACCACTACTAGATGGGCAGCCCCATTTCTTTTTGGTGTGAGATTCGTTCTTCATTTGCAAAAGGAAAATCCATTAGCTCATTTCAAAAGCAAAATACCATCACCACTCCCTCTTGCTTGTGCTCACCCTCCCCCATCTAAATTTCCAGTGAGCATTTTTCTGCTCATGGCCGAGCACCATTTTGAAGGTAGCCCCATTCTTTGTGTGAGAGGGATTTTCATTTTCATTGCAACACAAAATTCCAAAGCTCATTTGATCTTCCCTCCATTGTGGCAACTTCGATTAACCCCCGAGACAAAGCGTTCTACACTTATTCTACAGCAACCTTGGACACATCGGCTAGCCAACTTCATGTCCGAGTTGCCTCAGTTCAGAGGCGGGAGCCCGTAAAAAGACTTCGTGATATGGTGCCCCTCCGACGAGGAGACCGAAGATCGGAGATGCCGCGAGGAGCTTGGGATGGTGGTTAAAGACCGAAGGACTCGGATCGATCGGTATATCCTTTCTACCTTTTTAGTAGTTGCTAGTTTAGTGTTAATGGTTAGATCCGAGTGAAAGACTACGATAGCGCCAGTTTAGTAAAAAGTTTTTGTTCCGCATTTGGCCTCGGAAAGACAGCCGGGGCGCTACCGTAGACTTACATATTTGAGTGCTCGATTTGCATTTGGGGCCTATTTGGAAAAGTTTAGTCGATCGAAATTTTAAATGTGTATTTTACAGTACATTCACTTTTTTCTGCGACCGGGAATGTCACTCGATCGGTAAAACTCGTCTGATTGCTATATGTTCTTTTAGACGGGTTTTGCGAACGTGACATTCACGTTGATGTTTGTACTTGTGCTATGATTGTGGTTGGATAGTCGTGATGGATCGCATGTGGTGCAATGTTAGTAGTACAGTTTATATTCATTTGTACATTTGTTATTGCGGGGCGAGCGTCCGACATGTGGACTGTCGTCTTTGCCGGGTTGTATATTATTTTGGGGCACGAACGGGTTATGGTCGATGTCACTGTTTGTACATATTATTTTCTTTTCCGGTACTAGGATTACCCTGCAGTGGAGTGCACGAATAGCCGGGTTCTAGAAGGCAACAAGCCCGTATCTCATGGCGTTGAGACGGAGGGGGCTTCATTCTAGAATTGGCGGGCTATTCGCCGCACTCGTAGGGGGTATAGGATGACCCACGGAGGGGCGCCCAAGTTACCGGATTCCGTGAAGTGCTGGGTGGCCCATTCACTTTGTTGATGGGGGCTGCCTCGCTTCTGGGATTGACGGGTAACTTGTCGCGCCCGTAGGGGTCCAGGTTTTCATTGCACAGGCTATCCACATGACCGGGAACGTCGGGTTTTATTTGCGGCTCAAATGAAACGCGATGCTCCAAGATTATCCACCATTCTGTATTGTTGGCTGAGATTCTGTGATGTTGATTATTATCATGCCTGGGACGAATGTTGTATATACTTATATATATATACTAGTAGATGTTGTATATGTTTTGCACCCGCGCTAGTCCAACCCCCGCTCTGTCGTTAGTTAAGTAACCTAACGGGTGATGATAGGGCCCAGTGGCGAATGCGGATGGCATATACGTACATCATATTTTCGTTCTTTTCTGGTGTGATAGGTGATTGAATCGTTCTTCGTGTGTATGGAAAAGTTTTAATCACAACCAAAGAAATTTATACCGCGATCAATTAACGGTGTCGATGTAGCGTGTTAATGAATACGAATCGTCCACTGAGATGTGTGTTTTGATCGATCTTGTTTTAGATGAGTCGAAATGAAAAGAGAAAAGAAATTGCAAGAAAATTGATTCAAGATTTGTAAATTTTAATTTCAAGAAACATAAAGAAACTAAAGATCTAGAATCAAGAATCAAGAAATATCCCAATCACTTTGATTTATCAAGATAATGAAGAATAGCTTGTAGGATTCGATTGAGTCAATAGTTAAGGTTGAATCTAATAATTCCTAATCTTATCTATTGATAATTTGTAGCTAGATTGATGATGATGATTGAAGATTAGGGATCTATTGAAGAAACTAGGACTTCTCCTTCTATCCCTTGTCTTTTCAATCATGATCATTCGGATCTAGCCTCTAACAAAGAAAATCATCAATCATTTGATCCCTAATTTGCAATGAAATAATCAAGAAGTCATTTCGCTCCAAATTCGGTCATCAACGATTCTTTTTGCTAAAGTTCACAAATCTCATAAGACTTAAAATTAGTATTAAGATTTGATCAACATTGGATCTATCAATTCTCTCGTATCCTCCACAAGCAGAGAATTTACTCAAGCATCATGAAAATAAATGAATCAAAGATCAAGAAATTTCACAACGCAAGAATGTAAAGAAAACAAGAATTTCAATTATCACTTTTATTAAATCGACGACTAATTACACATTCCCTCAATTCGAGGTTACAAGATGTTGCTCTCGATCGCTCCTTTTGAAGAGGTAACTAGATCCGTCGAATTTCGCTCCGCTCAATCTCCGTGAGTCGCAGATCGTCGTGGATCCCTTGCTCGGATGAAGATTGTCTTCGCGGATAAAGGATCGATGGTTGCTTGCTTGATTTGCTTCTCAAAATAATCTTGATTTTGCTTGGATTTGAATTTAGGCTAGGGTTTTGGTATCAAGTGTTAGTTGTATGTATGCCCTAGAGGCCAGTATTGTACAGATGATGTATATTATATTGGATGCTTGGACATATATAGAGATGACTTTCTTGCTCGATATGATAGTATGCTATCTGGTTACTCTTTATCTTAACATGTACACTAGTCTCTTTATACTGTCTTATAGTTACATGTTGGTAAAGCCCTTAGGATATGTACTTGACTATCTGGACTGTGATGCAGATCATACTAGTGGGGACATGGTAGTCCATAAGTACATCCTTCATGGTCCCTAGTCGTGGATGTATCGAGACGGGGAATCGATATACCAGTGTAGACTAGCGTATACGCTTCTCGACCCAATGTCTAATGACACGACTGGCTAAGTTGCATAAGGATGGGTATTTGAAACCATTCGAATTTTCATCTTATGACACTTTCCAGTCATGTCTCAAAGGCAAGATGACCAAAACTCCGTTTACGGGACACGGAGAAAGAGTTACTGAACTCTTAGGACTAGTACATAGTGATGTATGCGGTTCAATATCTACACATGCCAGGGATGGTTCTTCATACTTCATTACATTCACTGACGATCTCTCAAGATACGGACATGTGTACTTGATAAGACACAAGTCTGAAGCTTTTGAGAAATTTAGAGAATATAAACAAGAAGTCGAAAACCAAACCGGAAAAAGTATTAAAATCCTTCGATCTGATCGAGGAGGTGAATACTTGAGCAATGAATTCCTGGACTTCCTAAAAGAGAATGGGATTCTCTCTCAGCTGACTCCTCCATATACACCACAGCACAACGGTGTATCAGAACGGAGGAACCGCACCCTATTAGATATGGTGCGCTCTATGATGAGCACAGCTGAGTTACCTATTTCCTTCTGGGGGTATGCGCTTGAGACAGCCATACATCTATTGAATATGGTCCCCACCAAATCTGTGCCTACCACTCCATATGAGATATGGAAAGGGAAGAGACCATGTCTTAACTATGTTAAGATACGGGGTTGTCCAGCCTATGTAAAATGACAAAATCCGGACAAACTCGAGGCACGGTCTGTTCTATGCAAATTTGTAGGATATCCCAAGAATTCTCAAGGGTATATCTTCTACCACCCTGAGGAACAAAGAGTATTTGTTTCTCGGCATGCCACCTTTTTAGAAAAGGAATTTCTTGAAAAAGAGATTAGTGGTCATGAGGTAGAACTGGAAGAGATTCCAGCTGCAGAAGCTACAACAGAAGATCTGGTGGAACCAGAAGATTCCGTAGTTCCCGATGAACCCCAGCCACTCCGCCGATCTAGTAGGGTTCCTCGCCAACCTGAGAGATACTACGGTTTTCTCATGGACGGTGGGAGCGAGGATTGCATCATGGAGGATGATGACCCAACTAGCTTCGAGCAGGCCATCACGAGTAGGGACTCAGTGAAATGGCTGGATGCTATGCGGTCCGAGATGGAATCCATGTACACCAACAAAGTATGGACTTTGGAAGTTGCTCCTGAAGGGGTAAAACCCATTGGGAGCAAGTGGATCTTCAAGAAGAAATTTAGTGTAGATGGGAAAGTGGAGACTTTCAAAGCTAGACTTGTAGCAAAAGGTTTTCGTCAAAGACCAGGTGTGGACTATGACGAAACCTTTTCTCCAGTGGCTATGCTTAAATCCATCCGAATCATGCTTGCCATTGCTGCCTTTCATGACTACGAAATCTGGCAAATGGATGTTAAGACCGCCTTTCTAAATGGTGATTTAGAAGAGTGCGTGTACATGACTCAGCCAGAGGGCTTCGTAGACAGTGGGAGCAGCGGGAAGGTGTGCAAGCTGCTTAAATCCATTTATGGATTAAAGCAAGCATCGCGGAGTTGGAACATCTGCTTTGACGTCGTTATCAAAGAGTTTGATTTCGTCAAAAATCCAGATGAACCTTGTATCTACAAGAAGGTGGCAGAGAGTAAGGTTGTCTTCCTCGTATTGTACGTGGACGACATACTCTTGATAGGAAATGATATTCCTATGCTGCAATCGGTCAAGCTCTTCTTATCACAAAGATTCTCGATGAAAGATCTTGGTGATGCCTCCTGCATATTGGGAATTAGGATCTATAGAGATAGATCCAAACGGATTTTGGGATTGTCCCAATCCAGGTACATTGACACCATACAAAGAGGTTTAGTATGGAAGAGTCCAAGCGTGGGAACTTGCCCACGATCTCTGGAGTCACTCTCTCCAAAGAGATGTCTCCCAAGACTGATTTGGAGAGAGCTCGCATGCAAGGGATACCCTATGCTTCGGCAGTAGGCTCTATCATGTATGCGATGCTATGTACCAGACCCGATGTAGCATACTCACTAAGTGTAGTGAGCAGGTATCAAGCTGATCCTGGAGAGAGTCACTGGACAGCTGTGAAGAGCATTCTCAAGTACTTGCGAAGGACTAGAGATATGTTCTTGGTGTATGGTAACGGAGAGCTCCAAGTGGAGTCCTTTACCGATTCGAGCTTCCAGAGTGATAAGGACGACTCTAAGTCGCAGTCGGGCTTTGTCTTTACCCTTTACGGAGGGGCGGTTAGCTGGAAGAGTTCCAAGCAGGAAACCGTGGCAGACTCGATGATGGAGGCTGAATACATCGCTGCCAACGATGCTGCTAAAGAAGCTGTTTGGATCAAGAAGTTCATTACTGAACTTGGTGTGGTTCCATCCATTGAGCATCCAATACCTTTATATTGCGATAACAATGGAGCGGTGGCTTTGGCTAAGGAACCCAGGTCCCATCAGCGATCCAGGCATATTCTGAGGCGGTATCACCTGATCCGGGAAATAGTTGATCGCCGGGAGATCGAGGTCAGGAGGGTTGACACGAAGAACAACACCGCGGATCCACTCACGAAGGCCATTCCCCAGATACAGTTTGAGAGACTCTTCGGGATGCTCGGTATGCGATACTACAGCAGCTGGCCCTAGTGCAAGTGGGAGATTGTTAGTTGTATGTATGCCCTAGAGGCCAGTATTGTACAGATGATGTATATTATATTGGATGCTTGGACATATATAGAGATGACTTTCTTGCTCGATATGATAGTGTGCTATCTGGTTACTCTTTATCTTAACATGTACACTAGTCTCTTTATACTGTCTTATAGTTACATGTTGGTAAAGCCCTTAGGATATGTACTTGACTACCTGGACTGTGATGCAGATCATACTAGTGGGGACATGGTAGTCCATAAGTACATCCTTCATGGTCCCTAGTCGTGGGTGTATCGAGACGGGGCATCGATATACCAGTGTAGACTAGCGTATACGCTTCTCGACCCATGAGATGGGCGATGGATGATCCCATATCCATTGGTGTTTGACATCAGAGATGGTGTACGGGTGCTCAGTGGAGACTGGGTACACTGGACGGACTCGCCGAGAACTCCCAGATGGTATTATACCTCACGTCAGATGGCAGTTCTCAGGTGACACTTGTACAGGTTAGTCTGTAGACCCGAGATCGTCATAGAGTCTTGTGTGATTCCTACTGTGCTTTGATCTCCACCTTACCACGTCCATGAGGGCGTGCGAAACGGTGGTCTTTGGGTACAGTCCCGAGTCACATGGAGGCAATGAGCGATAGGAGGGGTTTCGTCTCTCCCGGTATTGGGGGTTGATGTTGCGCTGCGCTCGATTGGCCGTAACAGGGAAGTCCCTGGCCAGGGCTGATCAGAGATTTGCTGGTAAGTGTTACCAGTAGTTTCTCGACCCGTTATGAGCCTCACATCGGCACGACTTATCGGTTATTGGGGTCTGACGTATACCACCCCTAGACTTGATATGCGACATATCAGACGAATAGACCGGACTGTACGGTAAGTGTTACTGGTTGGATTCACAGGAGTGTGAGCGGGCTAGCTCGTCGATCTTCTGATCGCTCAATACCCGGGTGGCCGTTACGTTTAGCAGACCGCTTGCGGCTTGTAGATGCTTGATATGATCATCATCTGCTACCGGCGTATTGACGAGTCTTTAGAGTCCTACACAGAGGTTTCCTGGCTCAAGCGAAATGAAATAGGAGCGCATATGAGATATGTGCAGGACCGAGAATAATGCGTGTATGTGATACCGCATTTCATTCTCGCGATATATGTTTCGATTGGTTATATTCGATATGACCTAGTTATCGAATCATTGATTCGATAAATCGATACATTGGATTCTAGTCGGTTATGTGCGACATGACCGGATCATTGAATCAAATGTTGATTTAATGATTTAATGCATAATTATATATTTGATATATTACTTTGCATTAGCTAGTATTGGTTCACTTTATATGGATTTTCTCACTCGATGTGCAAGAAGTATATATGATATATACTTTTGTGCACTACTTTGTATCATGTTTGATGATGCATGTTGTTTTGGCTTTGTGTATAGAATGCAACCATGGTTATGCAAGTGGTTAGGGTTTATATTTTATTCACTTATTATTTTATCCATTTATTATTTATTTAAATGGATTTATCAAAACAAAATGGTTTCATCTTATCATGAAGAGTGGTGAAGCTTCATGAAGCTTTTACTAATGATGCCATTTTGTCTCCTTGCTTAACCCTAACCACTCCCACTAACCATGGTCCATTCTCTACACTTGACCATGGTAAGAAGATGATAAGAATTGATTTATTATTCATTTTACATACAACTTATCATAATAATTCTATCATCTTCTTCTTCTTCTTCAAGTAAGAACCTTGATGCCATTAATGGCAACTTGAGTTCTAGTGAGTAAAATCCAAATCTAAAGTGAACCCACCTCCTATTTCTTCATCCTCTACCTCTTGCAAAGTGGTTTTGGGTGTTTTCTTCACAAGTTTCACTACTTGGTGAAGTCGGAGCTTGAACTAGTGCAACTTCGACGTAGATCGTCTTTGACACGAAGCCGACGACCTTGCTCGCCCGTTTTTCCGATGAAGCCGATGAATGAGTCTAGGATTCGTGATGGACAGCGAGAGCACACCCACGTGGAGCTAAGGAAGTGGGGAACCGGATCTACAAAGGTTGTAGCATCTAACTTCTAGTTAAATAGTTAACTAGTTTCTTGTTTCGCCTAAACATCTAGTCTAAGATCCGTAGTCTAGGGTTTCTCGGCACCATTTTTTTTAAATTGGCATGTTCGATGCCTTGTGAGACCTCACTAGAGTGCCTAGGAACCCTACATCAAGTTGTGTCACTCAACTTGAATTTGAATTTTGGCTCCAAATGTGTAAATAACTCACCACTAATTGTCTAACCAATGAACAACCTCCACCCTAGATCTAGATCTCCTTTTAAATTCAAATTCAAATTTCCCTCCCAAAATCTAGGTTGTTAGAAAGAACCTTCTAGAAAAAGTTTGTTGGAGAGAGCCTTCTAGAATAAGGTTGTTGGAGGGAGCCTTCTAGAATAAGGTTGTTGCACGGAATATTCTGGAGTGAGTTTGTTATGCAGAGCCTTCTGGAAGAAGCCACGTGGTCTTTGAGAGCCTTTTAGAAGCAAGGGTTGTTAGATGAAGCTTCTGGATAAAATCTGGTTTGATGACGTGTCAAGTAGACCGCGGATCCGCGGCGGATCGGCCAACTTGGCCGCGGATCCACGACCAAGTGGTGGAGTTGCTGCATGAAAATCTCTGTGCTGATTTGTGATGGCTTAATGGCACTTTCTTGATGTCTAGAATATTTTTATAATTTCTTGTTTGCTGCCAGATCATAAGTCTTGGACTTGGTGTATTTTATCAGCACTTATAGCAGTTCCGGCTCTTTTATCTGGAGAATTTCCTGCACACAATCTCGAGACAAGTGTTGATACACAAAAGATCATGCATGTAATAATAAACACTCAATTTCCCTCAAAATGCCGGTTATAATGTATAACACATGTTATTTGATATTTTGCAGACGAATTGCTAATATGTGCTATAATTATACCAAACACCTTTAGATGATTACAAATAGTAACGAAATTGATGTGTTAAAAATGCAATATTTTTGAATGATCAATAGGTTATATTGATGAGACCGCATTAATTTTGATTAATGCAAGAAAATAAACCTAAAAGATATTGTTGTTAGTGTATATGCCCTAGAGGCCATTACTGTATCATACTAGTTTGTATATTACTTGATGGAAGCTTGGGATATTCATAGTTGTATAGACAATCTTGCTCGAAATCATAGTATGCTACTTGGTTTGTTTCTACATTAATGTGTGCATGTGTTTCTTTTAGCATCTCTCCTATACACATAGTGGAGCCCTTAGGATCTTTTCTTGATTACCAGCGTTGTGATGGCAGTCACACTAGTGGGGGCTGGGTAATCTACAAGCACATCCTTATACAGATCCCTAGTCGTTGGATTTTCGAGACAGGGCATCGATACTCCGGAGTAGACTAGCGTATGCGCTTCTCATCCCAGCAGGGGAGATGGTCTGTCCCACAGCCATTAGTACGTCGTACTTGAGATAGTATGCGGGTGCTTGTTAGGTTACGAGTACACTGGACAGGACTCGTTGGGAACTATTGGTTGGTACTATACCTATCGTCAGTTATCAGTTCCTAGGTGACAGGAGTACAGCTTAGTCCATTGACTTGACACTGCTACTTCGCCTTGAGTGTGTTTCCACTGTACTTTGATTACTACCCTACCACGGCTCAAAGGAGTCGTGCAAACAGGTAGTAGTTGGGTGCAGTCCCGAAGCACTTGGAGGCAGTAGCGGTTAGATAGGATTCGTCTCTCCCGGTATTGGGGGTTGAAATCGCGCTGTGTCTAGGAGAGCCATTACACAAAGTCCCTGGCCAAAGCAAGCGAGAATTACTGGTAGTGTTTCCAGTAGTTTCTCAGGGTGTTCTGGGCTACCCTCTGCCATGACTTGTACCGCTATTAGGGGACTGACGTTTACCGCCCCTCTAGGCCCGCCATGCGATACTCTCAGACGAACAGACCGGACTGTACTGAGATTGACACATTCAGGCTCAGTAGGAGTTCGGATGGGTTCACCTCATCAGTCTTCTTATCGGCATATACTTGGGGACCATTACGTACAGCTAGTACCGCTTACGGCCTGTGGTTAAACCCACTGCCAGCGTAGTGTCGAGTCTTTAGAGTCCCACATAGAAGGCTATTCGCCTTTGGGAAAAACAGAATGGAGGTCGCATGGTTTTGCGACAGGGTTCGTTCACATCCGCGCACTTGTCCACGTTTGGTGTCTGGGCAGTCATTTCTAGCGGGCTTTGTTTTAAGCCAGATCCTAGTATATGTTTTGGGATTGGTTTTATCTCATTGTATTCGTGTTCTTCGAAACACGGATACTGGTGTGTATGCAAGTTGACAGAGGCAAAGGCAGAGGATTCTTATTAGGGTTGTTGACCGTTGACTTTTTCTAAACCCTAATGAGAATGAGGATTATGATTAATAATATTAATTAAGGATTATTGTGCCATGGTGAGTTAAACTTTTGACTTTTGTTGACTTGTTGACTTTGTTGACCGGTTGACCAAAGTGGACTTGTTAACTATCATCATTTGTTTTCAAAGCTGCTTCTTGTTCTTTGCAAAATGCATTTAATGAATGAAATGATAATGGTCATTCATAACTAACCATCACACCTTTTCTTAATTATTATTATTATTTATCATAATTTCTAATATGAGAGATATGGTTGTAAAATTGTATCATTCTCACTTTCTTATTCTCTCTCATCAAAAGCTCATCCTCTTCCTCTCTCTCAAAGCTCTCATGTCTCATGTGTTGAGAAGCATGAGCTATTGAGATAAAACCTTCAAAACTCTTCTCTACTCACTTTAGAGTTCTAGGTTTAGCAAGCCAAGCCCTTTAGTTGCGTCCCGGTTGAGGTAGGAGCTCAAGGTAGAGGCTTTCGGGTGGATCCTTCTTCGACAAAGAGGAGACTACGAGGTGGAGCCGTTCAAACCATCCCAAGGAGCAAGAAGAGAAGGAGTTCAAGACCTAGGTATAACCCTCTAACATAGTAGTTAAACTTGTAGTTAGTTTGCTAGGTTTTTGTTTAGCAAAGAGCCTCTTTTTACTCCATGTTGCCTCTTGTCATAAAAATCGTTTTTAACCGTTTCCGCTTCCCCGTAAGAGCCGGGGCAGGCAACATGGACTTACATTGGTATTAGAGCCTAGCTAAACAACTAGCATGTTAGCAAAGTATTTAGAATTTCGATCGGAGAAAAATTCGCAAAATACGTCTGAAAACTCATGTTTCTGCCGATTTTTAAAACTGTTCAAAAAATAATTCCACACATCTTAAAAATCGGCTCAGGGTTTTCTAAAAACAAACAGCAAAAACGAGCCAGTGACTCGGTCAACGCACCGCCGAACCGCGGCGAAACCATGCGTTTCGCCGCGGATCCGCAGCCGAGTTGACTCGGCCGCGACTCGGATTTGCTGCAGTGTGTTCAGTGTTCTATTTTGGGATTTTTAAAGTATTTTATTTCTGCCCAGATTTTCCAGAGAACAAAGTTTTTTTGGGGTAGTTACAAATCCGTATTTTTGATCGAAGTTCTGCAGATTTTAGCTAATGGGTTATATATGTGATGTGATGTATGCACTGAATGTCAACTAATCGCTATACGTAGATTAGTGGGGGTTGTGCATATCTGTGATCTGTAATGTTGATGGATTGTGTATATGAACTCGTTGGATTGTCGCGGATGAATAGCCGGGGGTTGTGAGATGAGAGTTTTCTTCATCTTTCATTTGATGAAATATGTAAATTGATGTAATATTAATTTTATGGCCGCACATCCGGGATGTGGTTGTAGCCGCCATTGTATATTATTTCTTTTACTGTTTTTGCTCCTAGGATAGACCCAAGGTGGGGTGCACAAACTACTGGGTACCTCGAAGTGCCGAGTGGCCTACTCACGTTGTTGAGGGAGGTTGCTTCACTTCGGTTATTTGGCGGGTAGTTTGTCGCACCCGTAGGGGTCTAGGGTAGGGTTTTGGATATTCATCGCGACCGTGTAATCCGTCTTTCGTTGAAGGCTCGAACGAAATGCGGATTCCTAGTATATGCAATGTGTTCATCTGTGATCTGGAATGGCTATCATTGCATCTGACGAATGTATATATCTATATATGATATCTAGTAGGCGTTGCTTATGTTTTGCATCCGCGCTAGTCCAGCCCCCGCTCTGTCGTTAGTTAAGTAACCTAACGGGTGATGACGGGGCCCCGTGGCGAATGCGGATGGCATAAGCGTACATCATTTTTTCGTTGTTTTCTGCAATGGTAGGATTAATTGATGGGACGCATTAAATTACTGCATAAAAATAAACCAAAGTTAAAGTCGTTGGAACAATTTCAAAACCACTCGGTTTCTTTTCAAAACAAAAAACTTTTAAAAAAGCGGAGCTTGAACCACTCCTTTTAAAACCTATCACGTTCCTTCGATTATATCAAGTTCACTACGTTCACGGTTTCGCTAAAACTATTCATAGCCCTCCGTCATTTCATATGGATAGTCAATAGTATTCAAGCTGTGTTTGTTGGCCAAAGTCAAGGCATAGTGATTGGTAGCTATTGGATATTCATATGTAGCATAGATAGATGCGTTGGATTGGGACAGTCGTACTGCCTTGTTGGCTAAAGTCAAGGGTAGGTACGGGTGGGTTCAAATTAACCTGGAAAATGACGGTTAGAACTTGACATATGACTTATGATTTGTTGGCCAAAGTCAAGGTCAGAAGAGCATGGGGCAAAAATCCACATCGGGAGTTTCTAAAGAAACTGAAACTTTCTAGTGCTGCATACCATTTGGAATGTGATGATTCTGGTAGGATTCCTTCAGTTTTATCACACGATGATATTTGGATCCCGATCCTACTGTGAGTATATGCTACTCCTCCGGAACTTCTCACTTAACGATCAATACTATAAACCAAGTAGGTGTCTAGAAAGATGTTAGCGAGGCTACGCCCACAGGGAAAAGAGGTTATTTAATTAAGGAACTTCGCGAAAGCGTTGGAAAACCTCCCTCGAAATACCTACACTAGCCTGGATGAACGGTTAAGCAAGTATTGTACCATGAGATTGATCCCGACTAATTCTTCTTTTTTGGTTTGAGGAAGAATTCGAGAAACAATGGGAGCCATCCTGTTTAGACAAACTAAAAACCACTCTAAACTTGCAAGAGCATCATGTTGAGTGTTTTCTTCTATCTCTCTTAATTGCAGCGACCCATTGACCACACATAGGTTACATCTAGAAAATAAAATGACTGAATCTGACTGTTATGACTGGCAAAGGTCTGTCCAGATGTCCATTGCCCATAACGAGCTGGGACACCTCTTAACTAATCAAACCCCTGCCGTCTCAGGACCAGTTTCCCTTGTCACAGATATTGATATCTGTAAGACATCGGAAAAAGACTGTGCGAAAGCCAAGTGCCTCATGTTGGACTCAGTTGATGGTGCATACCAGAGGCAGCACGAGAAGATGGACTTAGTTTCTATCTTCCTCTATAACAAAGATTTATATGGAATGCAATCTCGTATCGCAAGATATGAGACCTTTAACGAATTGCTTCAAGCGAGGTTGGCTATCGGGTCATCTGTAGGGGGCAACGTCCTTACAGAAACCAGCTATTTTGATGAGCTCACGGACCTGAAGACCACGTTGAAGAACGGGTCAAATACTGACTTGATTCTACAGTCTCTGCCCTCTACTTATACCCTGAAAGAAACCAGGGAAGTAGAAGGGAAGGGAAGGGCAAAAGTTTCGGGACTGGATGTAGTAAAGGAGGGACGTTCCTATTATTACGGGAATGAACATTGGCAGAAGGATTACAGGGCTAGCAAAGCCAGTAGCCAGGATTCGAAGCATGTTGTGGCTTCGGCTTCGGGTGTGCTTGTAATAGAAAACTATATGTCAGTTAACCCTACTTCCTGGGTATTGGATACCGGATCAAGATCTCACATCTGTAATTAATTACAGGCTCTGAGAAACCGTAGGGTTATCAGGATAGGTGATATGACTCTTAAGGTTGCCAATGGAATGAGCATGGACGCTGAATCCGTAGGGGAATATCATCTTGGACTGACAACTGGGCAGATATTGATTCTGCGTGACTGTTTGTATATACCTAGTGCGACTTGTAATATCATATCTGTATCCTTACTTTCTAAGGAAGGATATGATTTTACTTTTGTAAGCGATGTGGTCCACATCCACCTAAATCAAGTTCTGATTGGGTCAGGTACATTAAAAAACAGGATATACGTATTAAATCAAGCTCAGATTTTCTCTGTCCAGAACACACTTAAAAAAAAGTCTCCGGAAACAAATCAGGCTTTCTTATGGCATTGTAGACTGGGTCACATTAATGAGACACGGTTAACAAAGTTACGTAAAGAGGGATACTTGAATCCGTTCGAGTATCAGTCTTATGCCACTTGTGAATCTTGTCTCATGGGAAAGATGACAAAGACTCCGTTCACTGGATACGGAGAAAGAGCAAACGAGCTCTGAGGACTCATACACAGTGACGTGTGTGGTCCAATGTCTATACATGCACGAACTGGTTATTCATACTTCATTACTTTTATGGATGATTTCACTAGGTATGGACATGTCTTCCTGATGAAGCATAAATCCGAGGCCTTTGAGAAATTTCGGAATACAATAATGAAGTTGAAAAACAAACAGGCAAAAGTATCAAAACACTGAGATCTGATCAAGGTGGTGAATACTTGAGTGCCGAGTTTCTGGACTACTTAAAAGAGAATGGAATTCTCTCTTAGCTTACTCCTCCATACACACCACAGCACAACGGTGTATCGGAAAGGCGGAATCGAACTCTATTGGATATAGTTCGTTCCATGATGAGTAAGGCAGAGTTACCGCGATCATTCTGGGGATATGCACTAGAATCAGCTGCATACCTTTTGAACCGAGTTCCAACTAAGACAGTGCCTAACAAACCATATCAGATGTGGAGTGGGAAGAAACCCTATCTTAAGCACATTAAGGCATGGGGATGTCCAGCTTTTGTCAAAAAGCAGCATGCGGACAAACTCGAGGCACGCTCAGTACAGTGCATGTTTGTGGGATATCCAAAGAACACCAAGGGATATTTCTTCTATTGCACAGAGGAACAAAAGGTTTTTGTTTCTCGTCATGCCTGCTTCTTGGAAACTGAATTTTTGGAAAATCAGATAAGTGGTAGCGCAATAGAACTGGAAGAAATTCCAGAACCACGAGCTATTACTGAAAGCTTAGTAGAACCAGAGGGTTCGAAAGAACAGGACATTCCTGCGCCGCTCCGCAGGAGTAGTAGGTAGTCTCATCCGTCCGAGAGATACTACGGTTTTCTCATAGACGGGGATAGAGAGGATTGCATCATTGAAAATAATGAGCCTACTAGCTTCCAGCAAGCCATTCAGAGCGGTGACTCGGTAAAATGGCTGGATGCAATGCGGACCGAGATAGAGTCCATGTACACCAACAAAGTTTGGACTTTGGACTTTTCTCCAAAAGGGGTAAAACCCATGGCTGCAAATTGATCTTCAGATAAAAGATTGGAGTAGATGGGCAGGTTGAAACCTATAAAGCTAGACTTGTTGCAAAGGGTTTTCGTCAAAGACCTGGTTTGGAGTATGACGAGATCTTTTCTCTAGTGGCTATGCTCAAATCCATTCGGATCCTTCTTGCCATTGCTGCCTTCCATGATTATGAGATTTGGCAGATGGACGTAAAGACGGCTTTCCTAAATGGAAATTTAGAAGAGTGAGTCTATATAGATCAGCCGGAGGGATTCATTCAGAGTGGGAGCAGCGGTAAAGTGTGCAAGTTGCTTAATTCCATCTATGGACTAAAGCAGGCATCGCAGAGTTGGAACATCTGCTTTGATGATACTGTCAAAGAATTCGACTTTATCAAAATCCTAGATGAACCATGCATTTACAGTAAGATTGTAGGGAGAACTGTGGTATTCCTCGTCTTGTACGTGGATGGCATTCTCCTAATAGGAAATGATATTCCTATTCTACAGTCAGTCAAAGGATTCTTGTCACAGAGGTTCTCCATGAAGGACCTGGGCGATGCCAACTACATTCTGGGGATCCAGATCTATCGTGATATATCTAAGAGGATGTTGGGATTTTCGCAGTCCAGGTATATCGACACCATACTGAAACGATTCGGTATGGAAGATTCAAAGCGCGGTAATCTACCGGCTTGTCATGGAATCACCCTCTCCAAAGATATGTCTCCCAAGAATGATTTGGAAAGGGCTCGCATGTCATCTATACCCTATGCATCTGCGGTAGACTCTATAATGTATGCGATGTTGTGTACCAGACCAGATGTAGCATACGCATTGAGCGTTGTAAGCAGGTATCAGTCGGACCTAGGGGAGAAACACTGGATAGTACTAAAGAACAATCTCAAGTACCTGAGAAGGACTAAGGAGATGTTCTTGGTGTATGGCGGAAAAGACCTCCAGATCGAGGCCTTTGCTGACTCCATCTTCCAGACTGACAAGGATGACTCCAAGTCCATGTCGGTTTATGTCTTTACCCTCAATAGAGGGGTGGTTTGCTGGAAGAGCTCCAAGCAGGAAACCGTTGCTGACTCAACTATGGAAGCGGAGTACATAGCTGCTTGCGATGCCGCAAAGGAAGCTGTCTGGATGAAGAAGTTCCTCACGGAGCTTCAGGTGGTTCCTACCATTGTTGATCCAATACCGCTGTATTGTGACAACAAGGGCGCTATAGCTTTAGCGAAGGAACGCAGGTCCCATCAGAAGTCTAGGCACATTTTGAGGCGGTACCACCTGATCAGGGAGATCGTAGATCGCCGGGAGATCAAGGTGAAGAGAGTAAATTTGGAGAATAACACTGCAAATCCATTCAGGAAGGCCATACCCCAGACTCAGTTCGAGCGGCTGATCGAGATGATAGGTCTTCGATGCGCCAGTAAATGGCCTTAGTGCAAGTGGGAGATTATTAGTGTATATGCCCTAGAGGCCATTACTGTATCATACTAGTTTTATATTACTTGATCGAAGCTTGGGATATTCATAGTTGTATAGACAATCTTGCTCGAAATGGTAGTATGCTACTTGGTTTGTTTCTACTTTAATGTGTGCATGTGTTTCTTTTAGCATATCGCCTATACACATTAGTGGAGCCCTTAGGATCTTTGGTTGATTACCAGCGTTGTGATGGAAGTCACACTAGTGGGGGCTGGGTAATCTACAAGCACATCCTTATACAGATCCCTAGTCGTTGGATTATCGAGACGGGGCATCGATACTCCGGAGTAGACTAGCGTATGCGCTTCTCATCCCAGCAGGGGAGATGGTTTGTCCCACAGCCATTTGTGTTGGATATAGTGCCCTCTAAGTCAATTATTGGATCGCAGGTACGTGATTGCAAAGATTGAGGGAGGACTTATACCGATAGAACAGTCTTACTTGAGATGATAGTCTACAATCTGGTTTGTCTTTATCATCTTGAAGATGTTGATAGAGCCCATAGGAATCTTGCTTGACTACCAACAATGTGATGGCGATCATATATGTGGGAGCTGGGGTCTATAAGCACATCCTTAAAGTGTCCCTAGTCGTGGGAGTTTCGAGACAGGGCATCGATACTCCGGAGTAGACTAGTGTATACATTCGAGACCCCGACGAGGGGCGGTGGCCGGTCTCACAAGCCATTGGTGTTAGTTGATTCACCTAAGATGTATACAGGTGCTTATTGGGTTATGAGTACACCGGATAGGACTCGCCGGGAACATGCTAGTTGGTATTATACATATCGTCAGATAGCAGTTCCCTGGTGACATGTGTACAGGTTAGTTCATCGACCTGAGGTCATCATTTGTCTCGTCTGAGTTCCCACGGTGCTTTGATTTATACCCTACCACGGGTCAAAGGAGTCGTGCAAACAGGTATATTTTTGGTACATTCCTGAGCCACATGGAGGCAGTGAGCAGATCTTTGGGGATTCGTCTCTCCAGGTATTGGGGGTGAGATCGCACTGTGTTCAGGAGAGCCATTACAGAAAATCCCTGGCCAGGGTAATCGAGATTTACTGGAAGGTATTCCAGTAGTATCTCAGGGTGTTCTGGGCTGCTCTCTGACACGACTTAAGCAACTATTGGGGGTCTGACGTTTACAGACCCCCTAGGCCGTATAAGCGATACACATAGACAAATGGGTCGGACTATACGGATATTTTCACTGTCAGGCTCAGTAGGGTTTATAGATGAGTTCGCTCGTCAGCTTCCCTTCCAATCAATACATAGGCAAAACGTTACGTACCGCTTTTACCTCTGACGTGCTAGTGGTTATACCCAGTGCCAGTGTATTGATGAGTCATTAGATTCCCCCACAGACACTTTCCCTAGTTCGGGTGAAACGTTGTAGATGCCGTATGGTATTATGGCAGGGTTCGGAAAATGCATGTGCGTTTTCGCACGTGTCAATTTTCGGGCAGATAATACTGGTAGGCTTTGGTTTAAGCCGGATCCCAGTATTATACTGTGTAGATATAATATCTTTGTCTCAGTTGCATTTGTATTCGGTCGTAATACAAATTCGGGTATGTTTATACTGTTACGGGGTTATCCTGAAATTCGTTTCAGGATCACTTTTGGAAGTTGCAAGTTTCCAGTTTTCTATCAGTCGTATTTAACATTCGGTTAAATACGGATTTATCTTTTCTTCTTGGGTGAGTCATGAGGGTGAGTCATGCTTCTTGATGGTTCTAGATGATGACAAGGCTTGTGAGTCATTAGTTCCTTAATGGTGCATTTAATGATGGAGGATGACTAAGGTTATGAGTCATTGTTTCCATTAATGCATTTTTGGAATGCTTAGGATATTTTCTCCTTGATCTTTTGCTTACACTCACCCTCCCCTCTCCTACACTCACCCTCCCTCTTCTATAAAGTGGTCGGCCCCTATTATGGGTGATGATGGATTGATTCTTGGCAAAAAGATTATGATAGTTTAGTGTATGGAAATTTTATATAGTTCAATTTCCATTTACCCGATTCCAATTGGCAACTTCCATAACCGTTCGTCCATAGCCTTGGACGTAACGAGACAAAGTGTTCTACTCATTTTCTGCATCAATCTAGGTCGTCTCTTTTAGCAAACTTGATGATCGAGTTGCCTCGGTTCAGAGGCGGGAGCCCATTTAAAGAACCGTCGACGTGGTGCCACCAGGACGACGAGACTGGAGTTTCAGAAGATCAAAGCCGCCGCAACAAAGCGCGGGATGATGGTTAAAGACCGAAGGACTTGGATCGTTCGGTATAACAATTCTACCCTCTTTACAATATGTTAGTTTAGCTTTAATGGCAGATCCGGGTTATAGTACGCGATAGCGCAAGTCGTAAAAGTTTTTGTTCCGCATATTAGAGTCTGTTAGACGGCCGGGGCGCTACCATGGACTGACAGTGGTATCAGAGCCTTACCATTAAGCTATACTAACTTGTGCTAACGTGTTTAAAACATCGATCGAACGGATTTTTAAAAATCACAATTTTCCAGTTCAAAGTTTCTGTTGATTTTTAAACTGTTCCAAAAATTATTTTACATATCACAGAAAAACCAGCAGGCTTTTTTAAGCAATCCGTACAAATTTGGTCACGTGATCCCATATAACCACCGCGGAACCGCGGTCAAACCTAGGGTTTGACCGCGCATCCGCGCCGGTTTAGTGGGAACAGTGTTAAAAAATTGTACAGGGTCTTCTTCACAGGGAATTGTGGTTTCTGGTACTGTTCGTTTGGGCCCAGTTTTTGTTACTATACAGCAGATGTTTGTGGGGCCCACTTTGGGAAATTTGTTCGATCGAAATTTTAAACATGTTAGTTTACAGTACTTACTTTATATCTCCGACCGGGAATGTCATTTGATCGGTAAACCGCGTCTGATTGCTATAGTTCTTTTAGACGGGTTTGCGAACGTGACATTCGCGTTGATGTTCTGTGTTGTGCTGTGATGTTGCGGATTTGTCATGGTGGATAGCAGTATGCAATGGTAGTTCTGTTTGGATTTATTTTTACATTTGATATTGCGGGGTGAGCGTCCAACATGTGGACTTCCGTTACTACCTGTTGTATAATATTCTTTTGGGGCACGACCGGGTTGAGGTCGATGTACCCGTTGTACATATTTTTATTTCTGTACTAGGTTTATCCCGTGAAGGAGTGCACGGATAGCCGGGTTCTGAAGGGCAACGGGTCCGTATCTCATGTCTTTGAGAGGCAGAGGGGCCTCATTCTAGAATTGGCAGACTATTCGCCGCACTCGTAGGGGGTACAGGATGACCCAAGGAGGGGTGCTCAATTTACCGGATTCCGTGAAGTGCCGGGTGTTCCATTCACTATGCTGTGGGGGACTACCTCGCTTCAGGTTTTGGCGGGTAACTTGCCGCACCCGTAGGGGTCTAGATTACATTGCACAGGCTATCCACAGGACCAGGGGAATGTCGGGTTTTCAATAGCGGCTCTAAGAAACCCGGGGATCCCAGATTATCTGTATTGTTCTGTGATGCTTATTACTTTTCTGTAATGTTGCATATTATTACGCCTGGAGCGATTATTGTATATTAGTATATATACTATTAGATATTGTACATGTTTTACACCCGCGCTAGTCTAGCCCCCGCTCTGTCGTTAGTTAAGTAACCTAACGGGTGATGACGGGACCCAGTGACGAATGCGGATGGCATACGTACATTTTATTTTCGTTCCTTTCTAGTGTGATTGATTGATGGGACTGCATTGATTCTTATCAATGCAAGGATAAAACAAACCTATATTTGATGTTGTTGGAAAAAATTTTAAAAGGATTTATTACAAAGACGTTTCCTTTTGTTTTGCAAAGTGGTATTCAGTTAGAATATCCTGCACCTCATTCGACGAGGTAAGGGCCGAGATCCCTTCACAGGGAGTGACCCCTTGGGTAGAAGTTTACGTCAGGGTAATAACTTAAATATAGTCGATTACAAGTTGCTTTGCATCGCGGTATTCGGTTAGAATATCCTGCACCTCATTCCACGAGGAAAGAGACGAGATCCCTTCACCGGGAGTGATCTCTTTAGCAAAGGTTTTCGCCACTATATTTTTATAAAAAGCTATCAGGTTCCTTCAACGAGATCAATTTCATTACGTTAAAGGTTTTTCGCCAAAAACCAGCCGTAATCCTCCGTCATTTCATATAGATGGTCAGTAGTATTCAAGCTATGTTTGTTGGCCTACGTCAAGGCGTAGTGTTTGGTAGCTGCTGGGTATTCATTTGTTGCATAGATAGATGCATTAGTTTAGGACAGACGTACAGCCTTGTTGGCCTACGTCAAGGGCATGTATGATGACCTAAATTAATCAGGGCAACGACGGGTAGAACTTGACATGTGGCTTATGATTTGTTGGCCTACGTCAAGGTCATAAGAGCATGGGATAAAAATTATATCGGGAGTTTCAAACATACAGGAAACTTGCCAGATTTGCGCATACCTTCTGGAGTGTGTTAACTTGAGTGGCTTCCATCAAGTTTTCATGCGATGATAGTTGGATCCCGATTCTCACTGATGAGTTTGTTTACTCTTCGGGTGATCCCGACTAATTCTTCTTTCAGGTTTGGAGGAGAATTTCAGATTACAGTAGGAGGTTTCCTAATTAGATAAAGTGATAACCATTCTGATCTAGGTTAGAGTGCACGCCGAGTGTTTTTTCTCTGTCTCTCTTTGGCAGCGACCTTTGACCGACCCTAGACTATAACTCAGTGACCAAGTTGACCGAACCTTCTTAAAATATTGGCTTTTGGATTGTCTATAGTTGCATAAGTCATTGCCGCTCCTTCTTTTACCCTTTGTATTTCTCAGAACACCCCGTATTACTACGGACATCCACTTCCATTGGATAGATCCATCGTATGGTTATATACGAACTCGGAGGGATTTCTTCGAGGATGGATCCAGGTTCATGAGAAATAGAATTGGTTTATTCAGTTGTCTTCTATTATCACCTTCTCTCAGGTTGCGAGGGCTCTTTGGTTTAGGAGAGTACACCTATTACGCTTATTGGATAGTCTTATTTCAAACCATAGGCAGGTTCCGAAAGGTAGGAAATGAAGAAAACCAATTAGCCTAAGTAGGGTGTGCAGAAGGTAATATGTAAAGACAAATAAAGGAATTAGAATGAGGGCAAAGTAAATTGCGACTATTCACATTCACGACCAAACCACGTATTTCATAGCTACTCCTACTTCACCTTTAATTTCTCCAGAACAACCCGTATCACTACGAACGTCCAATTCCATTGGATAAAATCCATCGTATGGTTATATTCGAACTCGAAGGATAATTTTTCGAGGATGGATTCTGGTTCAGGAGAAATAGGAATAAGGTTTATTCGGTTGTCTTTTATCATCATCTTCTCTCAAGTTGCGAGTACTCCTAGGATTAGCAGGGTATACCTGTTATGCTTACTGGATATTCTTCTTCCAAACCATAGGCTGGTGCCGAATGGTAGGGAAGGAAGAAAACCATTTTAGCCTAATGATGGTGTACAGAAGGTAACGACTAAAGACAAATAAAGGGAATTGGAAAGATGGCAGGGAAATATACGGTTAAAGTCATGATTCAGATTATAGAAGAGGCATTGCTAAGAATACCAGGATACCCCTACGAAACATTTTCATGTTTCAGTTTCACTGTTCATTGTTAAAAGAAAACTGATTTCCCAATTAAACCCTTGCTCCAGGGTATGTATTTACCAAGTATGCTTCTCACATCTATATAGTTTTACAGATGATGAGAGGGAGTAAGTTATTGGGAATTAGGTGATCATCCTCATTATATCGGAATTCATTGTAATTGGTGATATTTGAGGAAATTGCCTGGGGACAGTTTTCAACCTACGACACACAGGTTTTGAGTTATTCAACTCAGCGGACTTATACAAAGTATTGTATGATGTCCAGTGTCCGTCAGGACAAAGGGGTTAGTCCTCGTACTATATTCTATTTACTTGTCACTTCTCTAAGTTTTTTTTAGACAAGTATTTAGTAGAAATAAAATGTCTAAGTTTTGAGAAGTTGTGGGTATAGGAATAAAGTAAAGAACCAGGTGACGCAAATATCGGGATTCTTCAAAGAAATCGAAGATGTAGATTCTTGTGATTGGTATTCAGTTGATAGTAATGGTTTTGAGAAACTTGTTTCTCTTTCAGGTTACTCATAATTGGATGGATTCCTAAGTTGAGTAATGCTGATTAGCCTCTCTCCATTAAGTTGATATGCACTGGAGACAGCTACAGGATTTGGTTCTGGTTCTAATTAAATAAGTGCCAAATTTTCTATATTTTATATAGAATGGTTCATATCTTAACGATGTTAAGCTAAGGGGAGTTGTCCAGCTTATGCTTAAGACCAAACACTGGATAACTCAAGTCACATTTCTGTAATGGCAGTTTGTGGGTTGACCCTAGCTTTGACGAGGTTGATTTTCTACCATCTGAAAGATCAATAGTGATATTGTTCTTGACTCACCACAGTTTTTGTAAAATGGATTTTTTTCCAGAAAACAGTAGTGGGAGTATGGTAGAACTGGAAGTGATTCCAGAACCGCAAACGATTACGGAAAATTTAATAGGACCTAGATATTCAATCAGGTTTGACATTCCATTAGCCACTCCACAGATATGGTGAGTAACCTCAGACACCCGAGAGGTACTCAGGTAGCTCAAGAACGGTGACAGGGAGGTTCTTGTTTACCCAGACTTGACACTACTGTTGTTCCAGGCTATGAGACCCAGCAAGAGATTAAGTATAGCGATGTTCTAAACTAGTTTTAGAAGTGTACGTATATATTATTCTGCTAGAGGGTTGTCATAGTCAGTGGGAGCAGCGGAAGCATAGTGGGCAAGTAGCTTATGTCTATTTATAGGCTTAAGCACATATAGCAGAGATAAGATCATCTATTTTTGATGTGAAGGTCATAGGTTTGACTTCATCAGTAAAGGAGATGGATCTATTAAGAAGGTAGTAGGGTGTGATGTCTTGGTATTTGGATGACATACACAGAGTAGGAAGTAAAATTCCTATACTACGATCGGTTGTACTGTGGTCGTCACACGGTTGTTTCTCCACAAAGGATATGGATATAATATCTGACATTCTGGTTACTAAATCTATGGTTTTAGATCTAGATTTAGGTAGTTTCCCAATATGGGTACTTTGACATTATTCTAATAGAATTTTAGAATAGTTGACTCCTGGCATGGCGGTGTACCTGCAGGTGATGGAGTCACCCTCTCTAAAGGTGTCTTATAGACTAAAGGGGAGAGGGACGTGCATAATTGGCAGATCACTTGCTTAGGCAATTGAGTCAATCGTGAGATGTCAAGTACCACACCAGATGTCGCCTTTTGCACTAGATGCGATAAATTTATATTGATCAAATCCTGAAGAAACATAAGGAAGCTGTTATAGAACATGAGTGCATGTTCTACGGATTAGAAGACGGTAGCCTCCTTCGGGAGACGGTTATTTTTCCTAGCTTCACAGGTGACATGCATGACAGAGTGATTGTCAGAGTTATAGTTTTCCCTCAGACGAGGGACAGTATTATGGACAGGTGGTCTAAGAGGATATTGTGGGAGGCATAGTGCTGAACACTGATTAGTTTCAGTAATCGATACAGTCTAAGAAGTTTTGGATTTAGAGTTCATTTATGAACTAGATCCCATCAGATATCCAGACATATTCTAAGACAGGTATTACTAAATTTGGGAGATGGCTTTCTCCGCGAATTTGAGATTAAGAGAGACATAGAAAGAAACATCGTGACGGATCCACTCACTGAGGCTATTTCTCGAACACAATAGTTTTGCAAACGAGCTTTGTGAAACTGATTAGTAGAGGAGTTGGAAGTTCGGTGTCACACCTGCTGTGAGTATGCGACATCGCAATATTAGCCTTAAGTGCAAGTGGGAAATTGTTGGATATAGTGCCCTCTAAGTCAATTATTGGATCGCAGGTACGTAATTGCAATGAATGAGGGAAGACCTATACCGATAGAACAGTCTTATTCGAGATGATAGTCTGCTATCTGGTTTGTCTTTATCATCATGAAGAAGTTGATAGAGCCCATAGGATTCTTGCTTGACTACCAGCAGTGTGATGGTGATCATATATGTGGGAGCTGGGGTCTATAAGCATATCCTTAATGTGTCCCTAGTCGTGGGAGTTTTGAGACAGGGCATCGATACTCCGGAGTAGACTAGTGTATACATTCGAGACCCCGACGAGGGGCGATGGCCGGTCTCACAAGCCATTGGTGTTAGTTGATTCACCTAAGATGTATACAGGTGCTTATTGGGTTATGAGTACACCGGATAGGACTCGCCGGGAACATGCTATTTGGTATTATACATATCGTCAGATAGCAGTTCCCTGGTGACATGTGTACAGGTTAGTTTATCGACCTGAGGTCGTCATTTGTCTCGTGTGAGTTCCCACTGTGCTTTGATTTATACCCTACCACGGGTCAAAGGAGTCGTGCAAACAAGTATATTTTGGGTACAGTCCCGAGACACATGGAGGCAGTGACAAGATCTTCGAGGATTCGTCTCTCCCGGTATTGGGGGTGAGATCGCACTGTGTTCAGGAGAGCCATTACACGAAATCCCTGGCCAGGGTAATCGAGATTTACTGGAATGTATTCCAGTAGTATCTCAGGGTGTTCTGGGCTGCTCTCTGACACGACTTATGCAGCTATTGGGGGTCTGACGTTTACCGACCCCCTAGGCCGTATATGCGATACTCATAGACGAATGGGCCGGACTGTACGGATATTGTCACTATCAGGCTCAGTAGGGTTTATAGATGAGTTCACTCGTCAGCTTCCCTTCCAATCAATACATAGGCAAAACGTTACGTACAGCTTGTACATCTGACGTGCTAGTGGTTATACCCAGTGCCAGTGTATTGATGAGTCATTAGAGTCCCCCACAGACACTTTCCCTAGTTCGGGCGAAACGTTGTAGATGCCGTATGGTATTATGGCAGGGTTCGGAAAATGCACGTGCGTTTTCGCACGTGTCATTTTTCGGGCAGATAATACTGGTAGGCTTTGGTTTAAGCCGGATCCCAGTATTATACTGTGTAGATATAATATCTTTGTCTCATTTACATTTGTATTCGGTCGTAATACAAATGCGGGTATGTTTATACTGTTACGGGGTTATCCTGAAATTCGTTTCAGGATCACTTTTGGAAGTTGCCAGTTTCCAGTTTTCTATCAGCCGTATTTAACATTCGGTTAAATACGGATTTATCTTTTCTTCTTGGGTGAGTCATGAGGGTGAGTCATGCTTCATGATGGTTCTAGATGATGACAAGGCTTGTGAGTCATTAGTTCCTTAATGGTGCATTTAATGTTGGAGGATGACTAAGGTTATGAGTCATTGTTTCCATTAATGCATTTTTGGATTGCTTAGGATATTTTCTCCTTGATCTTTTGCTTACACTCACCCTCCCCTCTCTTACACTCACCCTCCCTCTTCTATAAAGTGGTCGGCCCCTCTTATGGGTGATGATGGATTGATTCTTAGCAAAAAGATTATGATAGTTTAGTGTATGGAAATTTCATATAGTTCAATTTCCATTTACCCGATTCCAATTGGAAACTTCCATAACCGTTCGTCCATAGCCTTAGACGTAACGAGACAAAGTGTTCTACTCATTCTCTATATCAATCTTGGTCGTCTCTTATAGGAAACTAGACGGTCGAGTTGCCTTGGTTCAGAGGCGGGAGCCCATTTAAAGATCCGTCGATGTGGTGCCACCTGGACGACGAGACTGGAGTTTCAGAAGATCGAAACCGCCGCAACAAAGCGTGGGATGATGGTTAAAGACCGAAGGACTCGGATCGTTCGGTATAACAATTCTACCCTCTTTACAATATGTTAGTTTAGCTTTAATGGCATATCCGGGTTATAGTACGCGATAGCGCCAGCCGTAAAAGTTTTTGTTCCGCATATTGGCGTCTGTTAGACGGCCGGGGCGCTACCGTGGACTGACAATTTGTACGTCGTACTTGAGATAGTATGCGGGTGCTCGTTAGGTTACGAGTACACTGGGCATGACTCGTCGGGAACTATTTGTTGGTACTATACCTATTGACAGTTATTAGTTACCAGGTGACAGGAGTACAGCTTAGTCCGTTGACTTGACACTGCTACTTCGCCTCGAGTGTGTTCCCACTGTACTTTGATTACTACCCTACCACGGCTCAAAGGAGTCGTGCAAACAGGTAGTAGTTTGGTGCAGTCCTGAAGCACTTGGATGCAGTAGCGGTTAGATAGGATTCGTCTCTCCCAGTATTGGGGGTTGATATCGCGCTATGTCTAGGTGAGCCATTACACAAAGTCCCTGGCCAGGGCAAGCGAGAATTACTGGTAGTGTTTCCAGTAGTTTCTCAGGGTGATCTCGGCTACCCTCTGGCACGACTTGTACCGCTATTAGGGGACTGGCGTTTACTTCCCCCCTAGGCCCGCCATGTGATACTTTCAGACAAACAGACCGGACTGTACGGAGATTGTCACATTCAGGCTCAGTAGGAGTTCGGATGGGTTCACCTCATCAGTCTTCTTATCGGCATATACCTGGGGACCGTTACGTACAGCTAGTACCGCTTGCGGCCTGTGGTTAAACCCACTGCCAGCGTAGTGTCGAGTCTTTAGAGTCCCACACAGAAGGCTATTCGCTTTTGGGCAAAACAGAGTAGAGGTCGCATGGTTTTGCGACAGGGTTCGTTCACATCCGCGCACTTGTGCACGTTTGGTGTCCGGACAGTCATTTCTAGCGGGCTTTGGTTTAAGCCGGATCCTAGTATATGTTTTGGGATTGGTTTTATCTCATTGTATTCGTGTTCCTTGGATCACGGATGTGGGTGTATATGCACAGTTGGCAGAGGCAGAGGCAGAGAATTCTCATTAGGGTTGTTGACCGTTGACTTTTTCTAAACCCTAATAAGAATGAGGATTATGATTCATAATATTAATTAAGGATTATTGTGCCATGGTTGAGTTGAACTTTTGACTTTTGTTGACTTGTTGACTTTGCTGACCGGTTGACCAAAGTGGACTTGTTGACCATTATCATTTGTTTTAAAAGATGCTTCTTGTTCTTTGCAAAATGCATTTAATGAATGGAATCATAAAGGTCATTCATAACTAACCATCACACCTTTTCTTAATTATTATTATGATTTATCATAATTCATAATATGAGAGATATGGTTGTAAAATTGTATCATTCTCACTTTCTCATTCTCTATCATTAAAAGCTCATCCTCTTCCTCTCTCTTAAAGCTCTCATGTCTCATGTGTTGAGAAGCATGAGCTATTGAGATAAAACCAACAAAACTCTTCTCTACTCACTCTAGAGTTCTAGGTTTGGCAAGCCAAGCACTTTAGTTTCCTCCTGGTTATGGTAGGAGCTCAAGGTAGAGGCTTTCCGGTGGATCCTTCTTCGACAAAGAGGAGACTACGAGGTAGAGCCGTTCAAACCATCTCAAGGAGCAAGAAGAGAAGGAGTTCAAGACCTAGGTATAACCCTCTAACATAGTAGTTAAATTTGTAGTCAGTTTGCTAGGTTTTTGTTTAGCAAAGATCCTCTTTTTAGTCCATGTTGCCCCTTGTCATAAAAATCGTTTTTAACCATTTCCGCTTCCCCGTAAGAGCCGGGGCAGGCAACGTGGACTTACAGTTGTTGGAACAATTTTCAAAAAGCTGTTATTGAAAGGATGTTCTCTTTTATTTTGCACAGAGGTATTCGGTTATGAATATCCAGCACCTCATTCGACGAGGCAAGGGCCGAGATCCTTTCATCGGGAGTGAACCCTTGGACAGAGGTTTGTGTCAGGATAATAACTTCACTATAGTCGATTATTTTTGCTTTGCATCGTGGTATTCAGCTTGGAATATCCTGCACCTAATTTGATGAGGAAAGAGCCGAGATCCCTTCACAGGGAGTGACCTCTTTAGCAAAAGTTTTCGCCACTATATATTTACAAAGCTATCAGGTTCCTTCAGCGAAATCAAGTTCATTACGTTAACGGGTATTCGCCAAAAACCCAGCCGTAGCCCTCCGTCGTTTCAGATAATTAATACTTAGTATTCGTGCTGCGTTTGTTGATTATTCGTCAAGACACGGTGAACGGTAGCTAAGTAATAATTCTTTGTTGCACTGATAGATGCGATTGGTTAGGACGGTCGCATGATTTTGTTGATTATCCGTCAAGGATCATGCGGGTGGGTCTAATGCAATCCTGGATAACGACGGGTTGAACTTGACTAGGACCTTTTGATTTGTTGATTAGTCGTCAAGGTCACTTGGGTCCTAGGGGCAAAAACCACATCGGGAGTTTCAAATATACAGGAAACTTGCAAATTTAGCATACCTTCTGGAGTGTAGTGACTAGAGTTGGTTCCATCTGGGTCATTACATAATGATAGTTGGATCCCGATCCCATTAATGAGTAGGATTACTCTTGGAAGAATATTTCACTTAACAATCAATGCTATAAATCAAGTAGGTGTCTAGAACGGTGTAAGAGAAGCTACGCCTCCAGGGAAAAGAGATTATGTAATTAAGGAACTTCGCGAAAGCGTTGGAAAACCTCCCTCGAAGTACCAACACTAGCCTGGCTGAAAGATTAAGCAAGTATTGTGACGTGTGATTAAATCCGGACTAGTTCTTTTTTTAGGGTTTGAAGAAGAATTTGAGGAAACAATGGGAGCCATCCTGGTTAGATAAATTAATAACCAATCTAATCTTGCAAGAGCGCACACTGAGTGTTTCTTTTTCTCTCTCTCCAGGTTGCAACCATTTCACGCCCTAATCAAGATAATAAAATGTATTGCTTGACCGATCCGAATTCTTATTCAGGGCTGGAGAATGTCGGTTCGGCTCTAACTTACGACAACAGTCATAAGTGTGAGCAAGGGAAAGAGGATTGTATGGATTCCAAGGTGACCCAAATGAAGAAGTCGCATACTATTGCATCTACTTCAGGTGTTCTTGTAGTTGAGAACTGCTTTTTGGTCAGTCCTACCACCTGGGTACTAGATACCCGATCAGGATCTCATATCTGTAATTTATTGCAGGGACTGAGAAAAAGTAGGATCGTTGGACCTGGTGATATGTCCCTCAGGGTAGGGAACGGAGCACAAGTTAATGCTGCAGCCGTCGGTGAATATCACCTAGTGTTGCCAAATGGCAATACTATGATTTTGAACAATTGCTACTATGTACCTTCCATGGTTTGCAACATCATATCGGTTTCTTTACTTAATAAAGATGGATATAACTTTGTTCTTTATAGAAATATCATGAACATTTACCTTGATAAGGTACTGGTTACAAAAGGTACACTGTGTAATGGTATCTATATTCTAAATCAGAATACAGTTCTCAATGTACAAAACACACGCAAGAGGAAGAGTTCGGATACGAATGAATCCTACATGTGGCATTGTAGACTTGGTCATATCGGAGAGAAAATACTAAGTAAGTTACATAAAGATAGACTCTTGAATACATTCAAATTTTCATCTTATGAAACTTGTCAGTCTTGTCTCAAAGGAAAGATGACCAAATCTCCATTCACCGGATTTGGAGAAAGAGCAGCAGAGCTCTTGGGACTCATACACAGTGATGTGTGTGGTCCAATGTCTATACATGCAAGGGATGGGTTCTCGTACTTCATAACATTCACTGACGATCTCTCTAGATTCGGATATGTGTATCTTATGAAACACAAATCCGAAGCTTTTGAGAAATTCAAAGAATTCCGAAACGAAGTAGAGAACCAGATTGGAAAAAGTATCAACATCCTCCGATCGGATAGAGGAGGGGGGTACTTAAGCACGGAATTCCTAGATTACTTAAAAGAGAATGGAATTCTCTCTCATCTTACTCCTCCGTATACACCACAGCACAACGGTGTATCGGAGCGGAGGAATCGTACCTTATTGGATATGGTTCGCTCCATGATGAGTAGTGCTGAGTTGCCTCTTTAATTATGGGGACATGCGCTTCAGACAGCGGCATACCTTTTGAATCATGTTCCGTCCAAATCTGTGCCTAAAACTCCGTTTGAAATATGGAGTAGTAAGAAACCATGTCTTAAATTTATTAAGATATGGGGTTGTCCGGCCTATATGAAAACACAGAAACTGGACAAGCTTCAGGCACGTTCAGTTCTATGTAAATTTGTGGGATATCCTAAGGATTCACTAGGATATCTGTTCTACCACACAAAGGAACAGAAGGTGTTTGTATCTCGCTATGCTACCTTTTTAGAAAGGGAGTTTCTTACAAAAGAAACTAGTGGGAGTACGGTAGAACTGGGAGAAATCCATGAACCACAAAATGTAACTGAAGATTTGGAGGAACCACTAGATTCAGTAATCTCAGACGAACCTCGGCCACTCCGCAGATCTGGTATGATTTCTCATCCGCCCGAGAGATCTACGGTTTTCTCTTAGATGGGGATCGAGAGGATTGCATCTTGGAAGAAAATTATCCTACCAGTTTCAGGCAGGCCATTATCAGTAAGGACTCTGATAAATGGCTGGATGCTATGCTATCCGAAATGGAGTCCATGTACACCAATAAAGTGTGGACCTTGGATATTGCTCCACCTGTGGTAAAACCCGTTGATGCAAATGGATCTACAAAAGAAAACTTGGTATAGATGGGCAGGTGGAAACCTATAGGGCTAGACTCGTTGCAAAAGGTTTTCGTCAAAGACCTGGTGTGGACTATGACGAAACTTTTTCTCCAGTGGCTAAGCTCAAATCCATCCGGATCCTACTTGCCATTGCTGCCTTCCATGACTATGAATTCTGGCAGATGGACGTAATAACGGCTTTTATAAATGGCAGTTTAGAAGAATGCGTTTATATGGATCAGCCAGAAGGTTTTGTAAACAGTGGGAGCTGCGGGAAGGTGTGCAAGTTACTTAAATCCATTTATGGATTAAAGCAGGCATCGTGGAGCTGGAAGATCTATTTTGATGAAGAAATCAAGGAATTTGACTTCATCAAGAATGAGGATGAGCCTTGTATTTATAAGAAGATTGTAAGACGAACAGTCGTATTCCTAGTCTTGTACGTGGACGGCATTCTTTTGATAGGAAATGACATTCCTATGCTACAATCGGTCAAGCTATTCTAGTCACAACAGTTCTCCATGAAGGACCTGGGTGATGCCTCGTGCATTCTGGGGATCAAGATCAACAGAGATAGATCCAAGAGATTACTGGGACTTTCGCAGTCCAGGTACATAGAGACCGTACTAAAGAGATTTAGTATGGAAGATTCCAAGCGTGGTAATATACCCGCATTGCACGGAATCACCATCTCCAAGAAGATGTCTCCCAAGACTGACGAGGAGAGGGTTCGCATGAACACTATACCCTACGCTTCGGCGGTAGGATCTATAATGTATGCGATGCTCTGTATAAGACCAGATGTAGCTTACGCACTAAGCGTGGTGAGCCGGTATTAGTCAGACCCACGTCAGAACCACTGGACAGCAGTGAAGAACATTCTCAAGTACCTAAGAAGGACTAAGGAGATGTTCCTGGTTTACGGTAATGGAGACCTCAGGGTCGAGTCCTTTACCGATTCAAGCTTCCAGAGTAAAAAGGACGACAACAAGTCTGTCTCGGGTTTTGTGTTTACCCTCAACGGAGGGGCGGTGTGTTGGAGGAATTCCAAACAGGATACCATCGCAGACTCGACGATGGAGGCTTAATACATTGCTGCAAGAGATGCCACAAAAGAAGCGGTCTGGATGAAGAAGTTCATTAGTGAACTTCAGGTGGTCCCGTCCATTGCTGACCCAATACCTTTGTACTGCGATAATAATAGGGCTATAGCTTTAGCGAAGGAACCAAAGTCACATCAGAAATCCAGACACATCTTAAGGCGGTGTCACCTGATTAGGGAGATCATTGATCGCCGGAGATCGAGGTATGGAGAGTGGACACTAAAGACAACACGACGGATCCATTCATAAAGGCCTTCCCTCAAACACAGTTCGAGCGATTTTTTGAGCTATTGGGTATGCGGTACGCCAGCAGCTGACCTTAGTGCAGACGTTGGGTATGCGGTACACAAATTACTGGCCTTTAGTGCAAGTGGGAGATTGTTGGATATGTATACCCTAGAGGCCATTATTGTATAGTAATAGTTTGTATATTATATTTTGGAAGCTTGGGATATATACATTGATTGACGACAGTCTTGCTCAATATTGTAGTATGCTACTTAGTTTGTATCTATCTTAATATGTGTATATGTTTATTTTATCATATCGCTAATACATATTGATGGAGCCCTTAAGATCTTTGCTTGACTACCGGCGTTGTGATGGCGATCACACTAGTGGGGGATGGGTAGTCTATAAACACATCCTTATACAGGTCCCTAGTCGTAGGATTATCGAGACAGGGCATCGATACTCCAGAGTAGACAGGTGCATACGCTTCTCATCCCAGCAGGGGAGATGATCTGTCCCACAGCCATCAGTATGTCGTACTGGAGATAGTATGCAGGTGCTCGCTAGGTTACGAGTACACTGGACAGGACTCGTCGGTAACTGTTGGTTGGTATTATACCTATCGTCAGTTAACAGTTTCCAGGTGACATGAGTATAGCTTAGTCCGTTGACTTGACACTGTCACTTCGCCTCGAGTGTGTTCCCACTGTTCTTAGATTACTACCCTACCATGGCTCAATTGAGTTGTGCAAATAGGTAGTAGTTGGGTGCAGTCCCGAAACACTTGGAAGCAGTAACAGTTAGACAGGATTCGTGTAACACCTTAGACTTTGTTTTGTAGCTAATTATATTTTAATGTATAGTTTTTAATAAAAAGTTTACCAAACTTAGTTTTAAATATTTTATCCTATTTAATGAGTATTTTATTGGAATTTTGTTAGGCACACACACACTTGTGCATGATATCTAGGGTTGTTTTTGGGGTTAAACATGATTAGCAATCATGGTTAACTAACCATTTGTCTTAAGTTAGTTTTAGGATTAGTTTAAGAGTTATGGTTGTATTTATTCATGAGGGTTTTAAAATGAAAAAAAAGGATTTTTCATTAAAAAGGTTTTTAATTTGACTTCTTGTTGACTTTGAGAGAGAGAGGGCATGGGGCAATATGGCTTGTGCCATGCTCATTTAATGAAGTGAGAGAGAGTGAGAAGGGGGGTTGATTGGTTGCTCTCATTTCTCTCTCTCACTCTCTTTTCCCTCACACTCTCAAACACACACACACAAGCTCCAGCAGCAGCAGAAGGCTTCAGCAGCAGCAGCAAGAGCAGCACCATCAGCATCAGCTAGCAGCAGCAGCCACAGCATCAACAATAGAAACAACAACAACATCAGCAAGCGGCAGCAGTAGCAACAGCAGGCATCAACAGCAGTAGCAGGAGCTCCAGCAACCTATAGCAGCTCTTCTCCACTTCTTCACCTGCTCTCTAGGGTTCTTTAGGGTATATTTCTGAACCCAATCCCTTAGTTGCTTATCTTATGTGTTAATTGGTGTCGGTTAGTGTTAATTAGCTAGTTTAGTGCTAATTATGGTGTCTTGTGTGGAAATTTGATTAAGTGATGATTGTGTTAGTTAACCTAGCTTATTTTAGTTTAGTTAAGGTCACCTTAACTGAGAATTGACCCAGACTTCACTAAAATACCATAGGGTTTGCTTTTGTGCAAAATTGTCGTTTTTAAGCGATGTATTGGGTTTCTGAGATCTGCTTTTGGCCCGGACCTTACAGAACAAAATTGGGGAAACTGGAACATGCTTGTTAGGTCTAGACACCACCACCAAAACACGAGCCACCCTCTCCCAACCCAGGCCGCAAATTAATTCGATCTGGCCGCAATTTGCGGCCAGGAAGGGGTGTTGGGACTTGGTATTTTGGGTAGTGTTGTCTGCTGTGTATTGTAGTGTTTTGGCATGTCTAGTTTTGTAAGATTTGGCCTGTAGGAAAATCTGGGACTATATATCGCTTTTGGTGTTCGTTGTGTTTGCGCGATACGCGCGATACGTGAGTGGGTTCTGTGATCCAGCGTATCGCGGCGTGTCGCGATGGTTTTAGACGCGTACACACACGTTTCAGCGTATCATGCACACGCGCGTTTAGTTCGCGACGCGAGTTTCTCGTTTCGATTCGATATCGCATTTCGCAGAATATTTGGCTTATATGTGATTTCCATGTCTTATTTGCAGGCTTGCAGACAGGGACTACGGACACGGCTACAGGGGGAGCAGATGGTAGGATTCACGTAGCGTGGGGCGTAGGTGAGTAGATTTAACATCTACAGGGGAATCGCCCGCATGGCGTTATGCGTCTGGGCTAGGATTCAATTACCTGTCGCACATTCTACGTCATTGTTAGAATTGCGCCTTTACTGTATTTACTTAGATATAGTTATACTGTGACTAGTAGCCGTAGGACACTGCACATATTATTGACGGTTCATGTTGCACGAGCACGGATTGTATGCTACACTCACACCGTCAATAATTGCCATGTCACACACAACCATTTTAGACATTATATTGCTTATCATAGAGGACATTACCATACCTATATACCTATAGAGTATCGTACCATTAGTGATAGGTACACTTACCCTTTACGATACATCTACAGGTATACCTTTCATATTTTCTTATACCCAGGGGGGTATACGACATCGGTTCTTATAGGTAGATACCTATACATTGCTACACCTGTATGTACACACATATTCAGTTGCAGTTACATATTTACCTTTACCGATGATTACTTAGCTGTACCTTATTGGTTTTGCATACATCTGGTTTCAGCTACATATTCTCATTTATATGCTCGCATTTCAGATATATCGCATTTGTTTATTCCTGGATTGCGCATTATTATTTGGATTTTAGATTATGTTTTCTGGATTTGGGAACCGCGGGAGTTCATGAAATTATGCATACATTGAAAAACCCGGTTTCCTTGATATGATATTTGCGCATCCACCATGAGCTTTATCGGTGCTGATTATATATACCCCTACGAGGAGGCGTCGAGGCCGTAGAGGGTACATGGTGGGGCCGGTATGGTTTCCCTCGGCAAGAAGATCGATGGGTTTGCCGATTGAGCCTGGAGGCGGGCGAGTACCTACCGGTGACTGGTTGGACCTGGCAGTTGTCCGGAGGATACTGGCCAGAGTCGAGAGATGGATGCGGGATGATCTGTACTGCCGGGGCCGAGGGCCGACACCGCAGACGGACCCCGTGGGCCGATCCGGACTGACGGAGCCCGATATACGAGGATTTCTGTGTCGATGCTTGGCACACTGTTTTCATGATATTTCTTTTAATACCTTTGTATATATAACAGGGGATTTAGCCGTTGTTATATATACCTTTACACCAATATTAGTGGAATAGGACGCTAATATATGTGTATTACCCCCATCATTTTTATTTCTGTATATATATATGTTTAGGATGTTAGAGATTATTTGAGATTTGACTTGGGTTATTAAGTGATCCATTGAGATTGGATTTTGGATATGAAAGAGATGGTTGATTTGTACATTCGAGATATAGGAGAGCTATTCGATATTGTACTTGAGGTGATGTGAGATCTATGTGATGTGAGAGCCCAGTTTGGGGGCCGATTGATGATTTGGGATGTGAGTGTCATGATGGATTGTGATCCTACCACGATGTCAGGTCTCCGTGGAAATGACATATTCCACCCTATACCTCATCCTTACCCACCTTATGCACAGATTCATATATTGGTAGTACTTGTAGTATACCCTTATGATAGTTGCATATCTACTTTCTCATATCCCTATTGCATGGTTATTGCATATTATTGTCATGTTATTACTGCTTTACATATAGATTGTACCTGTTACTGTACTTCCCTTATTTCAGCATTTGCATGACATGTTATTACTGTAATCGCATATCTTAGATTCATGCTGTACGTGCATTCCTACGATTACCTGCATATGTTATCTACTATTCACGAGTTGGCAACTCACCCCCGTTGTGCCACAGGTATTTCAGGTTGTTCCCCAGAGTAGTCGAGGCAGGCTATTCCTCTATTCAGCTATCCAGCTATCATCTTTTGCTACAGATACCGCATCAGCTCACAGTACTATTTTGCTTAGGTGAGTTTTGGTGGTCATCTGTATTTTGTATTGTACCTTCGTTGTATTTTGTACTCTCCATCTACTATTGTATTGTTGACTTAGAGACTTGGTGAGGACGTTATGTGTATTATTGTGGATTTGATGTCTCTTATATATACAGCTTCTTCTCTACTGTCTTTATTTTTGTGTTGTATTCATGTTGACTAGTCTTTACAAAAAGGGGGTGTTGCTAAGATTTTAAAGAAAGAAAGTACGACTTTTTAAAGAATTTGGGTTGTGATTTCAAATGTTTCAAAACTTATATTATCTTTCTTTTCCGTATTTTCATGGTTTAGATTTCTGGGTTTGGCTTTCTTTTACTACGTTGCGTCTTTAGGCGTTGCGTAGTATTAGGGCCGTCACGGGCCAATTTTGGGTCGTGACAATTCGTCTCTCCCGGTATTTGGAGTTGATATCGCGCTGTGTCTTGGAGAGCCATTATACAAAGTCCCTGGCCAGGGCAAGCGAGATTTACTGGTAGTGTTTCCAGTAGTTTCTCAAGGTGTTCTGGGCTACACTCCGACATGACTTGTACCTCTATTAGGGGTCTGACGTTTACCGCCCCTAGGCCCGACATGCGATACTCTTAGAAGAACAGACCGGACTGTACGGAGATTGTCACATTCAGGCTCAGTAGGGTTCAGATGGGTTCACCTCATCGGTCTTCTTATCGGCATCTACCTGGGGACCGTTACGTACAGCTAGTACCGCTTGCGGCCTGTGGTTAAACCCACTGCCAGCGTAGTGTCGACTCTTTAGAGTCCCACACAGAGGGTTGTTCACCTTTGGGCGAAACGAGTAGAGGTCGTATGGTTTTACGACAGGGTTCGTTCATATATGCGTACTTGTGCATGTTCGGTGTTCGGGCAGTTGATACTAGTGGGCTTTGGTTTAAGCAAGATCCTAGTATTTTGTTTCGGGTTGGTTCGGTCTCATTGTATTCGTGTTTCTCTGAACACGGATGCGGGTGTGTATACACAGTTGACAGAGGCAGAGGAACCTCATTAGGGTTTTGACCATTGACCTGATTAAAACCATAATGAGATGGAGAAAATTGATTAATGAGTTTTAATTAGAGATAATTGTATCATTGTTAATTGGTTTGACCATTTGACTTTGTTGACCCATGTTGGCTTAGATATTTTTGTGAGCATGCTTAGCATTAATTGTGACATGATAATGGTCAAATCAACATCAACCATGACAATTTATCCTAATTAAAATTATCAATATTCTTTTTCATCATATGAGAGCTATCTCCTCATTTCAACATGATATATTCTCTCTCTTGCAAGCTCTCTCCTCTTCCTCTCTCAAGGCTCTTTTGTTTCATGAGTTGAAAATCAAGAGCTTTGTGAGATCTAACCACTAAAACAACTCTTTACTCACTCTAGGGTTCTTAGTCTAGCACACCAAGCACCATAGTTACTTCAAGATAGAGGTTGGAGCTCAAGGTAGAGGCCTTCGGGTGGATCTTTCTTTGGCAAAGAGAAAACGGTGAGGAGGAGCCATCTACACCACTCCAAGGAGCTCACAATAAGGAGAAGCAACACAAAAAGCGAAGGAGTTCAAGACATAGGTATAACTTTCTATCATAGTAGATAGAACTTTTCTTTTGCTAGTTAGGTTTATGGTAATGATCCGGGTTTAGTGTTATTCTAGCGCCAAGTTTATGTTCGCTTTAAAAAAAATTTGTTCCGCATTTGGCCACGGTTTTTGGCCGGGGCACTAGTGTAAACCATCACCGTACTCATCACGGCTCGTTACACGTGACACCATTTTTGATTGCGGTAATTTCAAAATTCTTTCTGAATACGAGACGGTGAAAACGTATCAATTAAATGGCGCTGTTGCCGAGGAGACGGTAATGCTTTTACACTTGTAGTCTCGGGTTAATTTGTGTGTATTTTGTATAAAACTAACTTTCTAACACATTCAACGGATAAAACCATTCTTTTTAAAACCAACACGAAAACTAAAAATAGAATGTTCTCTAGATTTGTGTTCTACTGGCACACTGAGTTTTAAAATGAAAATCAAGGTATAAAAGTGGAATGCCATTATTGCATAGAGGAAACACAAAAAATTTGAAAACCAAATTTGCAAATTTGGCCGGTGACATCTTGTAAAAAACCAATCTCGCTGGATTTCTGGTGAGGTTTGTAAGTTGTTTTATTTGTGTTGCCTCCAGTGTTCTGTTAGTATCACATTTTTATTGTTTGATTTTCTTAATTATTTGTGTTTAGAACTTTGGCTATCTATATTGTTTTCTAGCTCAAATATCCGTATTTTTCCGACATTTGCAGATTTGACGGATTGAAGAGAAGTGATCGTGTGGAACAAGGGGTGTTTTCAAGTATAAGGAGAGTGAACACTTAGTGCCAAAGACCCGGGTAGTTGGACCCGTGCAAGCGAACCATTCAACCACTCGGAGACAATATCAACACGAATTTCTTAAATTCAACACTCTTTGCTACGTATTTTCTAAACTTCCTCTTCTCACACCCGATGCTCCAATATTCTTGTCTTTGCATGATTCTTAGCAACATCACCGAAAAAAGCCAAAGAAAAACTAACCGTATTTGTTGCAGCGCCACATTTAAAGTAAAAAACAAATTGATTGATTTTTTGAAAACAAAACTTTGTAGATTTTCGCATTGCATCATTAATACGGACTTAAGGGGCTATAACACCAATCCAGATTGGATGGGGATTTCATCACCCTTCCTAAGACCCCGGAAATCACTAATTGCATAAGTGTCACCTCATGCTTAATAAAAAATATCTAGACTCAGCCAACTAAGGACTTTTCGCGCTCAATAGGGCAAAGGAAGATTGTGGGCATTCGGTTGTTTATCTAAACATGACTTTTGTGGTGCCTAGGCTAGACAAGTGAGGAGGTAACTTTAAAAGGTCCGTCTCACGGTGATTCGTGAGCGGAACCCTCCTTACTTCACTTGTGCTTACCTGGCCACAACTGGCTTTGAAGAGGCGATTTGAGGGCTATCTCACAATTTTTCACTTTGGAACAATTAGGAGCAGGTCTAGTGGACTTAGAAAACCCTAGTCTAGGTATTGATTATGCATTTGTGACTATGCATTTGTAATTGTGTTTGTTGAACTTTCATTTCATTTTTCCATTCTTACGAAACAAACACATATTCGCCATTTTTTCCACCTTCACCCAATATTTCTCCACTTTCGTTTTCTTACCCTCACACTCTACACTAAACTCGTTTAGCGTATGTCCGCTTTGACTAGGGACCCTAGTGCCTGATTAGTCTGCGTTTCGTTAGTCGCTACGGACTGCGCGATCGACACCGCGGTAGAAACTCCTTCCGTGCCTCTTTCACCTTTACCCTTGCCGACCAACTCCGACGTTGACCGTGATTTGGTCAATACTTCTTCAACTTCACTTTCACCAGACTCTTCTTCCAAGATGTCGGGATTTCCCCTAACATCCCTTTACCTCCCCCGGGAATTATTGAACCTCCATTAGGTGCAAATAACCCGCGACCTCCTCTTTTTGAAGCGCCACAGTGGATTGCGCTCCAAGATCGATTCTATCCTACCCGCGCTGCACTCCCTACCTGTCTTTCTCTTCCACCGGACAATGGGGGTAATTTCGAAATTAAGCCCCACTTCATCAACATGTTGCCCAAATTTCACGAGCTTGAATCTGAAGATGCCTATATCTTCATCAATAAATTCCAGAACGTTTGTGCGATGATGAAGACGACCCAACTGTCTGATGATGCTATATGGACACAAGTCATTCCTTTCACTTTATGCGACCATGCTGAAAAGTGGCTGTATAGCACCGCATCTCATTCGATCACTAGTTGGGACAAGTTTGTGAAAGCGTTTCTAAAGAAATTCTACCCAAATCACATGACCGCACAGATTCGAAACGAAATTAACCAATTCTCCCAGCTTCCTACTGAACCTTTTTGGAAGTGCTTTGACCGATACAAAGACCTTCTTGTTCAGTGCCCTCATCACGGTATTGAGGGATGGCAACTTTGCCAAACTTAATATGAAGGCCTGAATCCAGCAACTAAGCAGTTGCTGGAAACCATTTGTCAATGCCACTTCCTATCCAAATCTGACGAGGAAGCTTGGCAATTCTTCGATGATCTTGTGGAAAAGACGCCTCAATGGGAGAGCACCAGACCGAGCACTTCTTCCTCTTCTACTTTTTCCGGTCAATCTATGGCAGGCATTCATCAACTCGATATCTCAATTGCAATGAAGGCGGAGATGGCTGCAATAACGCGGAAACTAGAAGCAATTGACGGCAAATTTTCATCTCCTTCTCCTACACCTGTTCCTCCCCCTCGTACCATTTGCGCTTGTTGTTCGGATCCATTTCATTTGACCAAAGAGTGTCCTTATAATCCATCATCTCAAGGACATGTTCGGGTTAATGCTGCATTTCAGCTAAGACCAAGAAACAATCCATACTCTTCCACATACAATCCCGATTGGAGGAACCACTCCAATTTCACTTGGAATCAGAACCAACATCAATTCTAAAGCCACAACAACTTCCAAAGGCCTCCTCCACCTCAACAACAAGCTCAGCAACAAACTCAACAACAATTTCAGCAGCTCTTCCAACCCCAATCTTTTCAAAATCCGACGAACAACTTTGCACCCTGCAACAATTCTTTTCTTCAAAATAACTTTGTTCCGTCAAACAACAATAAGGTTTCCTCGCTAGAAAGGAGTCTGGAGGCGTTTGTAAAGCAATCAACTCAATCTACTACCAACATCCTGTCTTCTATTCAGTCTTTAGTGCAACACACCGCTGCACAGCGGCAAAGGATCAAGACCATCGAAGCCCAGATTGCACAGCTGAACGCGGCTTTAAGCGAGCGAGAGAAAGGGAAACTTCCATCTCAACCACTCCCAAATCCTGTTCACCTACATAATGTACATGTTGCTCTTGAACAACAGAACCATAATGTAATTGCCGTGACTATATTGAGATCTAGAAGGATGCTGCACAACAACATTGGCACACTGATAGATAATGACACCCCAGCCGTTTCTTCTACTCCTTCTTCTACTTCTGAGCCTATTCTCCATTCTTCAAAAGGTTCTTCTTCTTCTTCTTTTGCTACTCCGAATGGATCCGTTCCAACTCTACAATCTCCTCCACAACCATTGGGCTCAACCAATTTCAAAAACATTCCATTTCTAAACCGGTTGAAGTCCAATAAACAAAATCCACAAATGGAGAAGATTCTGGAGTTGTTCAAGCATGTTAACATCAAAATTCCCCTCTTATATGCAATCCAGCAAGTCCCGTCTTATGCAAAAATCTTGAAAGACTTGTGCACTAAGAAGAGGAAATCTTAGGTACCAAAGAAGGTTTTCCTAGCTAGTAACGTGAGTGATGCTCTTACCCAAAATTTACCACAAAAACGGAAGGACCCCTGGCTGTCCTACGATTTCAATAACAATTGGGGATAAGAACATCAACCGCGATCTTTTGGATCTTGGTGCCAGTAATAACCTGCTTCCGTATTCTGTATATGAGCAACTGGGTGTAGGAGAGCTGAAACCCACACACTGTACTCTTCAAATGGACGCCCGATCTATCATTCATCCTAGGGGTGAGCTAGAGGATGTGTAATACAAGTTAGGGACTTCATATTCCACGTTGACTTCATTGTTTAAGATACACAACCTGTCTCTAACCCCCGGAATCAAATTCCGGTGATACTCGGTCGTCCATTCTTTGCAACATCAAATGTCGTGATCAATTGTCGAAATGGTTCAATGAACCTACCTTTTGGCAACATGACAATTGAACTCTACATTTTTAGGTTAGGGAATCAGCCATCCGAACCAAGTGCTCATATACTAGATATTTGTTCCATCTAGGAGATCACCCACGAAGACTGTGAATTTGAGGAATTCTTGGTTGATCATAGTGATCTTGACGCCACTAATGCGTCCCTCTTTGAACCTGCCGCTTCCGCTCCCGACAATGATTACGAGTGCTTCACGTTTTCGAATGATCTTGGCTTGTCGCCGCCCGAGTTTGAGTCTTTCGAATTTTCTGATGCGTTAGTTGAACCATCCAACTTGGTCGCATACACCCATTTTGAGCCCATATAGGGATCTTTCGAGTTCGAGACATTTTGTCACGACCCGAAGGTACGGAACGCGACTGGCACTTAAATTACGAAACTTTTAGAGGCGTAACGTAACTTAAGTAAGCAAAACCCCATAAATCTAAACCATTTTTAAATGAAAAGAGTGATTGAAAACTCATATTTTCCCGAAAAATTCGGCAGAGTCTCCTTTGTAAATAAAGGCCCCCAAACGGGTACAACACATGAATACATAAATAATGAATAAAGGCATCCCCAAGCGGGAGCTGGCACTTTGCCAATTGGCGGAAACAACCATGCAAGCAATATAATATACAACGCCGAAGTGCAAGGATCAAAACTCAGAAAGAAAACCAACATCCTCAAGAAAACCAGAGAAGAACCCCAATAATACAAGCTCGCGACTCTAAGGTCGAAATAATACACAACTGGTTTTCTAAGTCTATCAAAATATACAAGTCTAGTTGATGGAGTTTACTAGATACAACTGAAGTAAATAAGGTACAACGGTGGTCACGATACTAGTGAACCCATAGACCAAAGCAATCACCCGGAAGGAAGAAGTGCGCCAGCAAGCCGCAACGAAACCTGTACGGAAAAACCTGCAAGAAACTGTAGCACAACGGGGGTGGGTTGCCAACTCGTGAGTAGAAAACATTACTGAGAAGAAATCGCATGTATGACTCTCTCCTAGGTCCTACAATAAAAACACACACACACACACACGCATATATATATATATCAACAAGGGTGACTGTATAACATAAGTGTGATACCAAAGTACTCGTGTCCGTGTCAAGAGTAATAATATATTGATGCATGACATGTACTAATGCATCATCCAACATGTGTCCAGCAACGACACACAAACCATGATAAAACCCGAGTGCCCAGCATCGGCACTCAAAACATCATGAAGTCCGTGTCCAACTGCGACACATAATACTCAAATCTTGGGCTCCGCATAATCAGGATCGACCCATAACTCCGAACGGCATCCTCCGGATATCCGTCGAGCTTCCATACAATCACCGGTCGGTAGTGCTCCCTTGCCGGGTTCAACGCCATCATCTGCGATCTTCTTGCCCAGAGGTACCGCACCGGGTCCACCATGTAGCCGCATACGGTGCATCCCCCTACTCGAATCGGGTATATCATACCGCTCAAGAATCGAGAAAACACATGGTGGACGCCACTCCCATAATATCATGAGAAAACCGTAAATTTCTATTTGTTAGAAATGATAATGAGTTTATAAATCCTTACGGTTTCTCCAAATCCAGAAATCTCATGGAAAATCCAAATCCCATAATCAAGAAATAAATAGTGAATACCGGCATAACGCCCCATAATATTGCATGACAAATGAATATACATGTGCATGGATTTCTATGTAGAGGATACAATATCTAAACTTGAATAGTAATGATATATTAGAACTATCAGCTAGCAAGTTATATCAGTGAAGTAATATTCTCTAAAGTGTACATGACATGGCAGTTACCGATGATGATGTGTGTGAGCTGGCAAGCAAGTGTTCATAGACATGCACATCATCGGTAATGGTGCTAGTGTCCTGACAACATGGGTTCAAAATAACAAAAAAAATCACCAGTATAATCTTGCAATGCGACATGAAAACATGAATATATGGAAAAAGATGTAGTAACTGCAACTTATAAATATATACAGTTATATATATACGAGTCATACAGTTTTTGTATTTGAAATAACACAAACCGTGGTTTTTTGAAAATTGGGGGTGTTTTTAAGAAAAGGTACGTCCTTTGAAAAATCCGTAATATCCATCGGGTTGTCTTTTGAAAATACCAATGATTCGTTAGTTTCTGAAAATAAGTATGACTCGAGCCTGATCCAACCTCTTCCTAATCAACTAAAAGTCTAAACTAAAGAACTAGTCGAAAAGTTAAGAAATCCACCTAAATTCCGAGTCGATATATATAATAGTCGGTGATCACGCCTCAATAGCGTCACATACGGTAAAATATATAATACGACATCCTCGAGTCAAGAGTGGGGATCAAACATCATAATTATATTTCGTACATTAAAATCCACCATACGGCATCTCAAAATCGGGGTATGGGTCAATTATCACATATACCTCATTATTCATATGGTATCATTATCATAATATCCTGAATTAGGGGTACCGTTCTATAGTCTAGTACATACCAATACCATCAAACATATATCCGTGTGTGAATAAAATCGCATCGCCCATCGATCCACTATAATATCATGTCGTATCTCATAACACGACCCAAATCACATAACCAATCTCACGGCATCATGCCCGATCACATCGACTCATCTCCAAGTATCATAAACTATCCTCATCACCCGTGTGTATATATATATATATGTACCAACGCATCCACACACACACACACACACACACATATAAACATATACACCTAAAACCATATCACATGTGTGCATGTGTGTGTGTGTCAACCTTACTCTAGGGTTCGCGACTAAGAAACTAACTAAAATCGCTTTCTTTCAATAACACAAAAACCAACCCATGTCTACTAAAGTCTTTCTTGCTAAGTATAATCATCTTGCAACAACACATATGTATATATATATGAACACATCATATCCTAGGAAATTGCGGGGGTGCTATACGCCATCCACCGGACTTCCCCCGTAGATATACATCTACTCACCTTGACTCCTCGGCTAATCTGATCCGATCTCTGCCTTGTCTTTTTCCACGCCACATCCGACGCCTCTGCACCCGATCCTAGAATCACACATAAGCAAATAAAAGGATAAATAAATGATAGTCATAGAAACTAACGATACAAGATAATCACGCGCACTAACTAGACGTGCACACACTTGGTGCACAAAACGCGCCGTGACAACATCACAAACTACAACTAGGGTCACTATACGTGAAAATCCCCAAACTTAAAATCCAAACGTACCAATCGTGGTTTCACAACATACTAAATATTATATGAAATATGTTGTAATTCATCTAAACCTCAATCTCGAATAAACGCTATTTTTTCCGAAAACCTAGTAAGCAACAATTGCCCGTTTTAATACTAATCTAGATGTTTTAGCAATTTTAACGGCCACATAGCTCACTTAATATCTCAATTAGGTCACACAAATACCAACTAGATTTTTAATCTCACTTATTTACATAATCCCAAAATTCTAGTTTGCAAAATTCTGTAATTTGGACAATTTTAAAGTGACAATTTGCAAACTAACAACTAGGTTGGGTTTTGAAATTCTCAAGATGTTAAATTATACATCACAACCACAACCAAATAATCAAAACCCTATCTTGATTCAAAACCTTCTCTTTAAATCTCAAACTTGAAATTAGAACCAAATTAATATCTAAACAAGTTAGCTTAAAGCATTTAACTAACAAATTAAACATTAGGTTAAGATATATACCTCACACTTTTGTAGCTCTAACTTGCAAAATCTTGGCCTCCAAAAATGGTTTCATGCCCTAAGATCCATGCTTGAATTGAACAAAGAATAATGGGTAAGGTTTAATTAGGAGTTTGTGAGGTTTTAGTTTGGATTTTTGATGGAATTTTGCGGGTTTTTGATGGAAAATGAAGTGGAGAAAATGGGGAGGGGCTGCTGCAGTTTGGCTCGGCTGAAATGGGAGAGGGGAGAGAGAGAATGTGTAGGTGTGTTGTGAAGTCAAGAAAATAAAGCCCATACCTCATATCTAACACCATACCTCTTTCTTTAATTATTTTCATTTTATCTTTTCTTTTGTTGTGAAGAATGAAGTGGGGACTTTAGGGAGTGGGGCAGCCCATGGTCGGCCAGCATTTGGAAAAGGGGGCATGAGAGTGAGGTGTGGGTGTGGGTGTGTGTAGAAGAATCTCTAATTATTACCTCTTTTACTTATTTCCTTAATTATCTTATTTTCACAATTTAAGCCTTTTTCTTTTGTATTTTCAAAACCATCTTGACAACTTCTTTTTATTTCAGAAACAACATGTTACGTTTTGGTTTAATGTGTCATGATGCACAAAACTTGTATTAACCCATTCTAATTTGTAATTATCACTAATTAAATGTATTAGTGAAGCCTTAAAATAATATTAAAAATAATTAATTAAGGAAAATATTTAATTAAATTAAAAATTTACAAGTGAGCAATTAAATACCAAATACTAGCAATTACATAGTTATAATAAGTACATTTAAGTATATGTTAGAAAATAATTATATCCTGCTTTTTACGGAAAACACCAGTTATTTTATCGATAATCGGAAATTTCACCTAAACGATTTTCAAAACGTTACAATCTTCCCTCCTTAAAGAAATTCGATCCCCGAATTTAAATTAAAACTACCCCAAATACTAAAACATTTCAGCAAAGCACTCAAATTGGCGGGGCTCCGAAATCTTAAATACTTAAGACACATCTCAATCCAATGCATGTGCATGAAAACGAGTATATAACTCAAAATCAAAACTCCGTCAAACATCACGCAATCATCGGAGTCATGGTGAAACTACCAGTCCAATAAGAAAACCAACATGATATACTCAAAACTATTACATGTACATAGTACGCATCGTTGTAAACTCGTCAAAATATCTGAAAAGAAATACATGCCAAACCTTTTATCAAGTCGTTGTGCGATGCGTATCTCACGGCACAAGTAGCGGACGTTTATTATAAGAAAATAACTATATATATATATATATATATATATATCCTTTGTTTAACATACACATCCCGCTGTTTTGAAAATAATTTAGAAGGGTTTCCTTTCTAAAATGTTTCGTGTCATGATTGATCGTTTCCGTGATGAGAAAGTGTGATTTGATTGATCTTGTTTTAGCTGAGTTTAAAATTAAAAGGAAAAAGAAAATGATTCAATAATTATGAAATTTAGTTTCAAGAATCATCAAGAACTAGATCTAAAATCAAGAAATACTAAAGATCAAGAAGATGTCCAAATCGAATGAATTATCAAGATTTGTAAAGAGCCTTGTAGGAATCGATCCAATTGATATTAATGATGAAGAATAATGATTACAAATTCTTATCTATTGAAGATTTGTTGCTAGATCGATGACGATCAACGAGAATTAGGGATCTATTAAAGAAACTAGGGTTTTTCCATCATCATCTCTTGTCCTTTCGTTGATTATCATTCAAATTCTAGCCTCTAGGATATTCAATAATCGATCGTTGATCTCTAATTTAGAGCGAAAATATTCAAGAAAGCATCTCGCTCAAAACTAGGTCATCGTTGATTCAATTTCCTAAATTTTACAAAACACATAAGACTTAAGAATCGTTCAAGAATTTAATCATCATCATCTATCTATTTTCTCGATTCCTCCACAAGCGGAGTTTTCAATCAAATATCATGAAAAAGAAAACAATCAAGAATTGGTAACTTATCATAACGCTCAAATGTAAAGAAAAGCAAGATCAAGAATTTTCACCTTTTATTTAATCGACGTTTCGTTACAATACACTCAAAGACTATAAGATTTGAGGAGGAACTAAATCATCGAACTAGCTTCGCATCGTCTTCTTGAGTCACGGATCATCATGGATCTCTTGCTCAGATGAAGATCGGCGTTTCTTCAAAAGGCTCATTGGATTCTTGCTTAATTTGGTACTCGATGAATCTTGATTTGGATCAAATTGTGTTTGAGGCTTGGGCTTTGAATCACAAGTTGTGTCACTCAACTTATGTTTGGAATTGTTGAACAACCTCTTCATGAAGCCTTAGGTGCCTTTTTATAGTGTTTCCCTTTGGCTTCCCCTAGAAGCTAGGTTTAGCTTCCCTTGGAATCTTGGTTGTTCTGAAGCTTGTATACGAAGCTAGGTAGTTGTAAAGAAGCTTCTAGATTAAGGTAGTTAGCTAGCTTGCATGAGATGCTTGGTAGGTATTAAGCTTGCATAACAAGCTTGGCTGTTAGAAGGGAAGCTTCTGGAGATCTCTAGGGACTGAAGTGTCTTGAAGAAGTTTTGCAATTGAAAGGAGACCTCTGCAAACATAACCAACCCTCGATGAGTCAACACGGCCGCGGATCTGCGGCGGATCGGCCAATTCGGCCGCGGATCCGCGACCGTTTAGTGCGATCACTGCATGAAACTTCCAGGTTGATTTCATGTTGGTTTTATGGCACTTTTCTGATGTCTGGAATATTTTTATACTTTCTTGTTTATTGCCAGATTTCATGTTTTTGATTTGACGTATTTTATCAGCACTTTTAGCAGTTCCGGCTCTTTTAACTGGAGAATTTCGTGCACACAATCTCGAGACAAGTGTTTGATACATAAAAGATCATGTGTGCAATAATGAACAGACAGTTTCCCTCAAAATGCTGGTTATAATGTATAACATATGTTATTTGGTATTTTGCAGACAAATTGCTAATATGTGCTATATTTATACCAAACACCTTTAGATGATTGCAAAGAGTAGAGAAATTGCTATGTTAAAAATGCAATATTTTTGACTGATCAAATTCCCCCAAACTTAATTTTGGTCGTCTCGAGCAAACATCTTTTATTTAAGAGAAGGAGAAAATATAAGAAAAAGAAAAACTAACTAGCAGACTTTCGTAGGCAACACGATTGCACTGAGCACGTGCAACAAGTCTTTAAACCTCTAGGTGTCCCTAGTAGGAGGAGTGTTGTCTCCTGAGAGTTTTTAGCGGATTGCACCCACAAAATCCCATCATAAAAGAAAGACCGTGAAAGTTACATATAAAGATAAGAATAATAAAAGAAAGACTTTGAAAATTAGAGTTTCCAACTATACTAGCTTTTCAGTTGTCATGAGCCCTATCTTAATAGTCATGAAAAGATATTAGAAATCATATCATCCCTCAATAAAATGTTAGTTATATGTATGCCCTAGAGGCCATTACTATACATAGGATGTATATTGTAGTGGATGCTTGGACATATATAGGGAGGACTTTCTTGCTCGACATGATAGTATGCTATCTGGTTGCTCTTTACCTTAACGTGTATACTGATTGTCTCTCTGTTACATGTTGGTAAAGCCATTATGATGTGTACTTGACTACCTGGACTATGATGCGGATCATACTAGTGGGGACAGGGTAGTCCATAAGTACATCCTTCAAGGTCCCTAGTCGTGGGTATATCGAGACGGGGCATCGATATACCAGAGTAGACTAGCGTATACCTTCTCGTCCCATACAGATGGGCGATGGATGATCCCATATCCATTGGTGTTTGACATCAGAGATGATATACGGGTGCTCAGTGGAGACTGGGTACACTGGACGGACTCACCGAGAACTCCCAGATGGTATTATACCTTACGTCAGATGGCAGTTCTCTGGTGACACTGGTACAGAGTAGTCTGTTGACCCGAGATCGTCATAGAGTCTTGTGTGATTCCCACTGTGCTTTGATTTCCACCTTACCACGTCCAAGAGGGCGTGCAAAACGGTGGCTTTTGGGTACAGTCCCAAATCACATGGAGGCAATGAGCGATAGGAGGGGATTCGTCTCTCCCGGTATAGGGAGTTGATGTTGCGCTGTGTTCGATTGGCTATAACCGGAAATCCCTGGCCAGGGTTGCTGAGATTTACTGGTAAGTGTTACCAGTAGTTTCTCGAATTGTTATAGACCTCATATCGACACGACTTATCGAGCTATTGGGGTCTGACGTTTACCACCCCTAGGCGAGATATGCGACATATCAGACGATCAGACCGGACTGTACGGTAAGTGTTACTGGTTGGATTCACAGGAGTGTGAGTGGGCTTGCTCGTCGATCTTCTGATCGCTCAATACCCGGGTGGCCGTTACGTTTAGCAGACCGCTTGCGTCTTGTGGGTGCTTGATATGATCATCATCTGCTGCCGGCGTATTGACTAGTCTTTAGAGTCCTACACAGAGGTTTCCTGGCTCAAGCTAAACGAAATAGGAGCGCATATGAGATATGTGCGGGACCGAGAATAATGCGAGTATGTGATAACGTATTTCATTCTCGCGATGAATGTTTCGATTGGTTGTATGCGATATAACCTAGTTATCGAATCGTTGATTCGATAAATTGATACATAGGATACTAGTCAGTTATATGCGATATGACCGGATCGTTAAAACAAGTGTTGATTTAATGATTTAATGTATAATTATATATTTGATATATTACTTTGAATTAACTAGTATTGGTACACTTTAAATGGATTTTCTCACTTGATGTGCAAGATGTATATGTGATATACTTTTGTGCACATGTTTGTATCATGTATGATGATACTTGCTCATTTGGTTAAGTGTAATGAATTAAACCTTGGTTAAGTAAATGGTTAGGGTTTTTATTTATTCATTCATTTATCTTTTAATTTGGATTAAAAAGAAATTGCAAAAGAAAACAAAATGGTTGCTTTCATTCTTGAAGCTTGTTGAAGCTTCATGAAGCTTTGACCAAAGTGACCATTTTGTCTTCATGCTTAACCCTAACCATTCATCTAACCTTAGTCAATTCTCTACACCTAACCATGGTTCATATTATGATAAGTATTCATTTCTTTTGCATTTTAATTAACACTTATCATATTCTTTCTTCATCTTCTTCTTCATGAGCAAGAAAGAAAAGCTTGCCTCATCAATGGCAAGTGATGAAATCATGTGAGAAATCCAATTCCAAAGTGAACCCACTTCCTATTTCTTCATCCTCTACCACTTGCCAAGTAGTATAGGGTGTTTACTTCATAAGTTTCATGACTTTGTGAAGTTGGAGCTTGATCTTGTGTTGCCTCGACGTAGATCATCTTCGGCATCGAAGCCGACGACCAAGCCCGCCCATTTCTCCGATGAAGCCGACGCTAGAGCCCGGGATTCGATTTGGACAGCAAGGGGACTTCATCACGGAGCTATGGAGGTGGAGTACCGGATCTACAAAGGTTGTATTTCCGTTAACTTAGTTAAGTTGTTAACTAGTTGCTTGTTTCGCCTAAAATCTAGTTAACGATCCGTATTAGGGTTTCTCGGCACTTGTAAAATTTGAAATTGGCATGGTTGATGCCTTGTGAGACCTCTAGTGTGTGCCTAGGAACCCTACATAAAACATCGTCTTTATTCTTCATTCCTACTTTTCTTCCACATATCGATCATATATGTAACGTTTTGAAAATCGTTTCGGTGAAATTTCGAAAAAACGGTAAAATAAGGGGGTTTTCTGCAAAAAGTCAAAATGCAAATATCTTTATTATAAAATTAAATATACATATTCTAGCTATGTAATTGCTAGTATTTGGTGTTTATTGAGCCACTGCTGAAATTTCAAATTTTCTGAAATTTTTTCTGAAATTAATTATTTTAATATTATTTTAAGCCGGTAAGAAAATACATTAAATTAGCAATAAATACAAATTTAAATGGGCTAATTTTAATCTTTAAAATCATGTTAATTAAAATCTAGTTGTAATATAATTTTTTAATATTTTATTTCAAGTTTTAATTGATTTATTATATGGAAAACAAAAATATAGTTATTTTGAATTAAAACTTGCAAATATGGTATTGTGGGGGGTCTTTTTGCATAGAATTTTTTTGTAAAGTCTCTCACACTCACCCTCACTCCCCTTGGCCAGCCCCATGCTATTATAGCAGCCCAAGAATTTTATTTCCCTCTTTTTGACCTTAAATCAAGTGAGAAATGGGTTAAAATAAGGTTTTTATATATAGTAAAGTAGGTGGGGGTATTATGGTAATTTGGGAGGGGCTTTGACTTGGATTCTTTTCCACAACTCCCCCACACCTCTCCCCACCCCCTCCTCAGCCGAAATTCTGCTACAACAGCCCCCATCTTTTTTCCCCCATTTTCCATCTCTTTTGCTTCAAAAATTGCCTCAAAATCCATCAAATAAATCCCAAAATCCAAATCCAACTCCTAACCATTTCTCATTAGCCAAACTTACATGGATCTAGGAGCATGGAAGCTACTTTTGGAGGCTAGAATTTGCATGCTAGATCCTTGATCTTGTGAGGTATAAATCAAGACCTTTTGTTAAATTGTTGTTTGAATACCTTAAATCAAGCATTATTAGTTATTAATTTGGGTTTAATTGTATATTTGGAAAAACTTAGTAAGGGTTTATGAAATTCAAGTTAGGTTTTTGTGTATGTAATTGTGGTTGCAATTGTAGTTCTTCAGATTGTGAAATGAAAACCTAATCAAATTTCTAGTTGCAAATTGTTAGTTTGGAATTGTAATATTTAAGCTATATTGCTAGCTAGGTTTTTGTAAACCATGAATTTGATTATGAGAAAAATATAATTAGGTTTTTTCATGACTTCATTAACATTATTAAGTGTATTTTAATACTTTAGTTCATGAAAATCCAAGCTAGATTGTAGTTTGTGCATTTTGCTATAAAATTGTTAAAATTGGTTAATATTGCAAACTTGGTTTTTGAAATCGAATTAAATTGTGGGTTTAAAATTTACGTAATGGTTTCTATGGCATAATTAAGATATTATGTTATCATCTTGGTCACTAGAATTGTTAAAACATCATATTTTGTATAAAAACGGCGAATTGTGCTGGCTAGATTTTCGGAAAAATGACTTTTTAAGTGAAATTGGGGTTTTTGTGAATTTTAACCTATTTTATATTAAAATTAGTGTTCGTGAATGTGCAAATGAGTGTGTTGGGAGTTTTCTCGATGGTTTGGCGTTTGTACGCCGACGTCGAGGGTTTTTGGGTCGATTTGCGAAAGCAACCATAGGCTTTGACCTATGGGGAATTCGTGCGTCGTTTTGGTCATGAGTCGGATTTTAATGCGGTATGGTGCGTTATGATATGTAGGTACCCCATGTGGACTTTGAGATGACAAGCAAGCGCGTGGCGACGTCGGCACCGGCGAACGAGGACCAGGTGAGTAGATTTATATCTACGGGGAGAAGTCGGGTGGATGGAGTATAGCACCCCCGCAGTCCGTGGTGGTATATACGGATGCGTATACACACCAACAATTAGTATATGTTATTTGGGATTAATAACGATGTTAGGATGGATATTGGTGTGTTGGATTACTTTAGTGTTGCGAACCATAGGGTAGTGTTGCACTACACATACACACATACATACTTGCATACATTCCTTTTTATATGTGCTCATGAGATTCTTTATAGTTATGTGTTCACATGGGTATGGGACTATGTGTTCACATACGGATTTGAGGATGATACTTGGGATTGAGCTGAGTCGATGAGATTTGTTTTGTGGTTGTGATATCGGTGATATGGCAGGATTCGTACTTGAGGTACGTCCTGGTGTTATAGCGGATCTTGGGGCGGCGATACGGGTGAATAGTGTTATAAATAAAATGGTCGACATGTGATCGTGATATGAGGCATGATATGCTAGGATATTGATATTAGGCCGTATCGGGCGATGTATACCCTTGATGATGCTATGTGCTGACGGTATCGGTTTGTACGAGATTGTCGATCTGTAGTCAGATCATGAGTATATTGAGGATATTAGTATTGTACTAGACATAGGTCAGTACCCTAGACTATGATCTTGAATAAAGAGGATACCAGAGGAATGGTGTGAGGAATATGATATTGACCCGTACCCAGATTTGGGGATGCCGTACGACGGATTTACGTACGAGCTATATCTTGATGATTGATCCGCACTCTTGACTTGGGATGGCTGATTGTAGATATGGTATCGGATATGATATTATTGAGGCGGGGTCACCGACTAATATATATACAGTTATGTATATGGATCGACTCAGATGTTAGGCGGTTTCCTTACCTGTAGTCCAGCTTGTTAGCTTAGCCCTTTAGTTTAGTTTAGTTGTTAGATTAGATTCGATTCTTACCTATTTTAAAAACTAACGAATCGTGGGTATTTTAAAAGACAGCCCAAGGGATCCTACGGATATTTCAAAAGACGTATCTTTTCATAAAAACACCGTAGCCCCTATTTTCAAAACCCCATGATTCGTGTTATTTCAAAAGGCACCATTTGTAGGACTTATATTAGATTAATGCAGGTTAGTTACAGTTGTGTCTAGTATTCAGCTCCCGCTTATTATTGTGGTTCGCTTCGCATCGCATACTTATGTTATAATTTCTTATTGCAATGTTGATATCATATTGTTAGGAAACCAGCACCATTACCGATGATGCGTATGTACCACGTACACTTACTTGCCGGCTCACACACATCTTCATCGGTAATTGCCATGTCACGTACACCTTAGAAAATATTATTGCTTGACTTAGCTTGTTAGTTAGTAATTTGACATGATATTAGTGTGCCTGCCTTATATGCCAGCTTAACATTGTAGTATTTACTTGTCACTTCATGCATACTGTTATTCATTGTTATGCCTATATTCATGGTTTTTACATGCTATTGATGATTTGGATTCGGATTTCCATGAAATTTTCTGGATTTGGGGGGAAAACCGCAAAACTTATATAAACTGATTTCTCTCTTTTTAAATAAAAAGTACGGTTTTTCCCATGATGTATGAGTCGTCCACCATGAGTTTGTTGATAGATTTCGAGACCCGATTCGAGGAGACGGATGAACCGTTTCGGATACATGGTGGACCCGGTAAGGTACCCCGGGGCGAGAAGCGCGTGATGATGACGATGTGAGGCTGGCAGGGGAGCACTACCTACTGGTGATTTTACCCGACGCGTCGGATATCCGGAGGATACCGTCGTGGTCTTGAGATGGATGGTAGGGGTCGGTCTGGACTGACGGCGCCCTAGATATTGTGATTGAGACATTGAGATTTCGAGATATTGAGGTACAGAGACTGTGATACAGAGATATTGAGATATTGGGATTACGTTTTGTGCCGATGCTAGGCACTGTTTTATGCTGATTTCATTATGATACCTCATTTTAAAAATACAAAGGAAATCTCACTAAATTATGAAAACAGTTCTTCATTTACATGTATTCTATTTTCATTCATTCATACCTCATTCATATGATATATTGCTACTTGAGGCACTGACACGGGCATATGAGATTACACCCGGGTTAGATATTTACCCTAGCCTTGTTATAGGCTACGTGTTATTCATATATTTGAGGATATATTATGATCATTGACCTAGGTTGCGTTATTTATGCGATTTCTGTGCGTAGATATTTTTCTATTCACGAGTTGGCAACTCACCCCCGTTGTGCCCCAGTTTCTTGCAGGTTTGCCGTACAGGTTTCATTACGGCTTTGCGGGCATAGTTTGCTTCGGGTGATTTGCTAGTAGGTGGGTTTACTTGTATCGTACCCCCATTATATATCTTGTATATCATTATTCTGTTGTATCTAGAAGTTCCATCAACCAAACATGTATTTATTTGAGATAGAGACCAGTGATATTTATTCTTTCGACCTTAGAGTCGCGCGTTGTATTTATGTGGTTTTCTTGTAGTTTTTGAGTTTCCTTTTGAATTTTGATCCTCGCCCTTGGCGTTGTATATTATATTGCTTGTGTGGTTGTGACCGTCGATTGACGAAGAGCTAGCTCCCACTTGGGGATGCCTTTTTATTGATTTCGTATACTATTCATGTTGTATCCCATTTGGGGGCCAGTATTTTCAAAGGAGAGTCTGCCGAAATTTTCGGGAAATTTTTGATGTTTTTAAAACCGTCTAATTCGGCTTATGCTATTGAAACTACTTGCTTTAAGTTGGTTTTTCCTGCACTCTACACTTTCTTGGTTTGGATTTCTGGGTTTTCGGTTTACTTAGATTACGTACGCCTCGAGACGTTCGTAGTTTAAGTGCCGGTCATGTTCCGTACTTTCGGGTCGTGACAAAGTTGGTATCAGAGCGTTAGGTTTTACCTTCGGAGCGTAGGATGACCCTTGGTTGATGGAATAGGTGACTAAAGTAGAGTGACGTACCGTGGGTGTGTTCCGCGGCATATTTACGATACGCTGCTCCACTTAAGAAGCCTTAGGATGTACATTTCTTTGCTCAGTATTATATTCATTCCGATCTAGCCTCATCAGTACCAGTTATGGTTTTGCTGCCACGATTACGGGCAGGGAGAGCTATGGCTAGAGTTGCGGTCAGCACGAGCTCGTCACGAACGAGGACTGACCAGGGCGAAATTCCGGCGACACTCGATTGCGGAGATGTGTCTTTTTACTGTGTTTCCGCGCCACGAGCGTTTGGCGGATCGCCTTTATGAGATTTCTCGGACGTGCCGATCAGTATCAGAGGATTGGGCCACTGACATAGGCCAGTCAGATTTTGATGACCGTTGGTGTGTTGCTTATCCATGATGGTCGAGGCACTGTTCAGCGTGCAGACGAGCGAGCCAGTTATTGCTGCGAACGATGAGATATTGCACCAGATGCTGGCGTTAGTGCAGAACGAGTTGTACTAAGAGATGATAGAAGGTCGCTAGTCATCGAGGATGAATGACTAGGACATATGGATCGTTCGCCTACCCCGATGCGAGGTCATCAGATAGATTGATTCCAGCTAGAGACGACTTCACGCGGAGACGTTGGGAGTCGACAGAGACGACCGAATGTCAGAAACCTATTATTCCAAGTTTAAAGTAGTCGGAAAGACATGCAGGCAATTCTATGGTCCCTCTAGAAGAATGAAACCCTAACTCGACTTAATGACCGTGTGAAAGCCTTTGAACCTTCGGGTTTGCGGCAGTTCTACGGCGCCATTAGTGAGGCTTGGGTTTGCCCTTCTACGGCTGGACCACCGATGCTGTGGTATGTACTCGATACTATTAAACTGTGCCCAAGATGTTGAGCGCTTGGGGGATTATGAGGTTTTGACGACTCGATCGGATGGCTCGACTTAATTCGGTTGCTAGGTGGTGGGATGCATTTCTTGGGAGACTCCTGATACGAGGATAGCCGTTGGAGCTCAGTCCATGCAGCCGCGACGAGACGAGTCCAAAGAAGACGATATTAGAGGAAAGTGAAGTAAGAGGTTCGTACCAGATCTAGATGAGATGACGTTCCACTCCGCCGACATCAGAGATGCGATGCGCATGCCGAGGCATGGTACTTGGATTTACCTTCCAGAAGGAGTCGTGATGAGTATGCAGCCGTTCTGGAACGAGAACAGATCTAGTAAGGAACGATGACTTTCGGATAGTTCGGCAGAGGCGAGATTTGGAAGAGACCTCGACAGGACCTTTCTGGGACAAATTACGAGAAGACTTGGACCCAGGAGTGGTCGTGTTACGCACACCAGCAGGCCAGAGTTCATGATCATCGACGAGACGTCCCACTAGTGACCGCGACAGTTGGCCCGAGATTCTTAGAGGATGCACTTGAGCGGTACTATTCCGCCATTATTGATTTCGATGTTTTGGGTGATTTATTCGCATGATTTGATTTTGATGATTTAAGGATTTACGATCTTTGCACAGTGTTGCACTTGATATCGTTTTCGTGCTTGGTTTCACATGTTTGCGATTTTACGGTTTTAGACATTTGAGTTGATTTTGTGCGTATATACGCACACGATTTGGTTTTTGCACGCGGTATAGTTCATATATGCTTGCAGTGCAGTGTTACGTATGTTGTGCATTTAGATGCCTTGGACTTTGATTTCGATGGTGATGTTCGATATTTGTTTTGTACACCTTGTGCGCCTGATTTGATTTTGCGCATGTTCGGCACTTGATATTGGATTTCATGATTTCGTGCACGATGGATGCACCTGATTTGGATTTTCGCGCATGTTGGGCGCATGTTTTGAAGTGCGATTTTGGTGCACACCAGATGCACTAAATCGAGATTTTTCGTGCATGTCAGATGCACCTGATTTTGCTGTCAGGCACACATGTTGCCTATGACAGATGTTTCGTGCACACCCGATGCACTTAGATGTTGTTTCTGTGCATATGTATGGCACATATTTGGATTTTGATTTCCGTACGCACAAGACGCACGTAGTATTCATACGCGTATTTTGGGGATCGAGTTTTCTTATAGAGCAGTACGTTTTTATGATATTGCTATGTGTTTTCGTACTGAGCAGGACTAGTCAAGGGACAGTAGCTGAATATATTTTACATGTATAGTTTCGAGTTATACCAAATTGGTTTTGCGTTGGATTTGGTATTGATGTCTTCCCCATGACTCCGATGATTGCGGGATGCTTGACGGAGTTCTGGTTTGAGTTATATGCTAATTTTTCATGCGCATGCGTTGCGCTACGATTTGTTTTATGTATTTATGATTTCGGAGCCCCGGCGATTTGATGGTTTTGGCTGAAATATTTTATTATTTAGGGGAAGTTTTAATTTAAATTCGGGGACCGAATTTCTTTAAGGGGGGAAGATTGTAACGTTTTGAAAATGGTTTCGGTGAAATTTCGAAAAAACGGTAAAATAAGGGGGTTTTTCTGTAAAAAATCAAAATGCAAATATGTTTATTATAAAATTAAATATACATATTCTAGCTATGTAATTGCTAGTATTTGGTGTTTATTGAGCCACTGCTGAAATTTCAAATTTAGTGAAAATTTTTCCGAAATTAATTATTTTAATATTATTTTAAGCCGGTAAGAAAATACATTAAATTAACGATAAATACAAATTTAAATGGGCTAATTTTAATCTTTAAAATCATTTTAATTAAAATCTAGTTGTAAAATAATTTTTAGTATTTTATTTAAAGTTTTAATTGATTTATTATATGGAAAACAAAAATATAGTTATTTTGAATTAAAACTTGCAAATATGGTATTGTGGGGGGTCTTTTTGCATAGAATTTTTTTGTAAAGTGTCTCACACTCACCCTCACTCCCCTTGGCCGCCCCCACACTATTGTAGCAGCCCAGGAATTTTATTTCCCTCTTTTTGACCTTAAATAATGTGAGAAATGTGTTAAAATAAGGTTTTTATATATAGTAAAGTAGGTGGGGGTATTATGGAAATTTGGGAGGGGCTTTGACTTGGATTCTTTTCCACAACTCCCCCACACCTCTCCCGACTCCCTCCTCATCCGAAATTCTGCTACAACAACCCCCATCTTTTCCCCCCATTTTCCATCTCTTTTGCTTCAAAAATTGCCTCAAAATCCATCAAATCAATCCCAAAATCCAAATCCAACTCCTACCCATTTCTCATTAGCCAAACTTACATGGATCTAGGAGCATGGAAGCTACTTTTGGAGGCTAGAATTTCCATGCTAGATCCTTGATCTTGTGAGGTATAAATCAAGACCTTTTGTTAAATTGTTGTTTGAATACCTTAAATCAAGCATTATTAGTTATTAATTTGGGTTTAATTGTATGTTTGGAAAAACTTAGTAAGGTTTTATGAAATTCAAGTTAGGTTTTTGTGTATGTAATTGTGGTTGCAATTGTAGTTCTTCATATTGTGAAATGAAAACCTAATCAAATTTCTAGTTGCAAATTGTTAGTTTGGAATTGTAATATTTAAGCTATATTGCTAGCTAGGTTTTTGTAAACCATGAATTTGATTATGAGAAAAATATAATTAGGTTTTTTCATGACTTCATTAACATTATTAAGTGTATTTTAATACATTAGTTCATGAAAATCCAAGCTAGATTGTAATTTGTGCATTTTGCTATAAAATTGTTAAAATTGGTTAATATTGCAAACTAGGTTTTTAAAATCGAATTAAATTGTGGGTTTAAAATTTACGTAATGGTTTCTATGGCATAATTAAGATATTAAATTATCATCTTGGTCGCTAGAATTGTTAAAACATCAAGTTTTGTACAAAAACGGCGAATTGTGCTTGCTAGATTTTCGGAAAATTGACTTTTTAAGTGAAATTGGGGTTTTTGTGAATTTTAACCTATTTTATATTAAAATTAGTGTTCGTGAATGTGCAAATGAGTGTGTTGGGAGTTTTCTCGATGGTTTGGCGTTTGTATACCGACGACAAGGGTTTTTGGGTCGATTTGCGAAAGCAACCATTGGTTTTGACCTATGTGGGATTCGTGCGTCGTTTTGGTCATGAGTCGGATTTTAATGCGGTATGGTGCGTTATGATATGTAGGTACGCCATGTGGACTTAGAGACGACAAGCAAGCGCGTGGCGACGTCGGCACCGGCGAACGAGGACCAGGTGAGTAGATTTATATCTACGGGGAGAAGTCGGGTGGATGGCGTATAGCACCCCCGCAGTCCGTGGTGGTGTATACGGATGCGTATACACACCAACAATTAGTATATGTTATTTAGGATTAATAACGATGTTAGGATGGATATTGGTGTGTTGGATTACTTTAGTGTTGCGAACCCTAGGGTAGTGTTGCACTACACATACACACATACATACTTGCATACATTCCTTTTTATATGTGCTCATGAGATTCTTTATAGTTATGTGTTCACATGGGTATGGGACTATGTGTTCACATACGGATTTGAGGATGATACTTGGGATTGAGCTGAGTCGATGAGATTTGTTTTGTGGTTGTGATATCGGTGATATGGCAGGATTCGTACTTGAGGTACGTCCTGGTGTTATAGCGGATCTTGGTGCGGCGATACGGGTGAATAGTGTTATAAATAAAATGGTCGACATGTGATCGTGATATGAGGCATGATATGCTAGGATATTGATATTAGGCCGTATCGGGCGATGTATACCCTTGATGATGCTATGTGCTGACGGTATCGGTTTGTACGAGATTGTCGATCTGTAGTCAGATCATGAGTATATTGAGAATATTAGTATTGTACTAGACATAGGTCAGTACCCTAGACTATGATCTTGAATAAAGAGGATACCAGAGGAATGGTGTGAGGAATATGATATTGACCCGTACCCAGATTTGGGGATGCCGTACGACGGATTTACGTACGAGCTATATCTTGATGATTGATCCCCACTCTTGACTTGGGACGGCTGATTGTAGATATGGTATCGGATATGATATTATTGAGGCGGGATCACCGACTAATATATATAAAGTTATGTATATGGATCGACTCAGATGTTAGGCGGTTTCCTTACCTGTAGTCCAGCTTGTTAGCTTAGCCCTTTAGTTTAGTTTAGTTGTTAGATTAGATTCGATTCTTACCTATTTTAAAAACTAACGAATCGTGGGTATTTTAAAAGACAGCCCAAGGGATCCTACGGATATTTCAAAAGACGTATCTTTTCATAAAAACACCGTAGCCCCTATTTTCAAAACCCCATGATTCGTGTTATTTCAAAAGGCACCATTTGTAGGACTTATATTAGATTAATGCAGGTTAGTTACAGTTGTGTCTAGTATTCAGCTCCCGCTTATTATTGTGGTTCGCTTCGCATCGCATACTTATGTTATAATTTCTTATTGCAATGTTGATATCATATTGTTAGGAAACCAGCACCATTACCGATGATGCGTATGTACCACGTACACTTACTTGCCGGCTCACACGCATCTTCATCGGTAATTGCCATGTCACGTACACCTTAGAAAATATTATTGCTTGACTTAGCTTGTTAGTTAGTAATTTGACATGATATTAGTGTGCCTGCCTTATATGCCAGCTTAACATTGTAGTATTTACTTGTCACTTCATGCATACTGTTATTCATTGTTATGCCTATATTCATGGTTTTTACATGCTATTGATGATTTGGATTCGGATTTCCATGAAATTTTCTAGATTTGGGGGGAAAACCGCAAAACTTATATAAAATGATTTCTCTCTTTTTAAATAAAAAGTGCGGTTTTTCCCATGATGTATGAGTCGTCCACCATGAGTTTGCTGATGGATTTCGAGACCCGATTCGAGGAGACGGATGAACCGTTTCGGGTACATGGTGGACCCGGTAAGGTACCCCGGGGCGAGAAGCGCGTGATGATGACGATGTGAGCCTGGCAGGGGAGCACTACCTACCGGTGATTTTACCCGACGCGTCGGATATCCGGAGGATACCGTCGTGGTCTTGAGATGGATGGTAGGGGCCGGTCTGGACTGACGGCGCCCTAGATATTGTGATTGAGACATTGAGATTTCGAGATATTGAGGTACAGAGACTGTGATACAGAGATATCGAGATATTGGGATTACGTTTTGTGCCGATGCTAGGCACTGTTTTATGCTGATTTCATTATGATACCTCATTTTAAAAATACAAAGGAAATCTCACTAAATTATGAAAACAGTTCTTCATTTACATGTATTCTATTTTCATCCATTCATACCTCATTCATATGATATATTGCTACTTGAGGCACTGACACGGGCACATGAGATTACACTCGGGTTAGATATTTACCCTAGCCTTGTTATAGGCTACGTGTTATTCATATATTTGAGGATATATTATGATCATTGACCTAGGTTGCGTTATTTATGCGATTTCTATGCGTAGATATTTTTCTATTCACGAGTTGGAAACTCACCCCCGTTGTGCCCCAGTTTCTTGCAGGTTTGCCGTATAGGTTTCATTACGGCTTTGCGGGCATAGTTTCCTTCGGGTGATTTGCTAGTAGGTGGGTTTACTTGTATCGTACCCCCATTATATATCTTGTATATCATTATTCTGTTGTATCTAGAAGTTCCATCAACCAAACATGTATTTATTTGAGATAGAGACCAGTGATGTTTATTCTTTCGACCTTAGAGTCGCGCCTTGTATTTATGTGGTTTTTGAGTTTCCTTTTGAATTTTGATCCTCGCCTTTGGCGTTGTATATTATATTGCTTGTGTGGTTATGACCGTCGATTGACGAAGAGCTAGCTCCCACTTGGGGATGCCTTTTTATTGATTTCGTATACTATTCATGTTGTATCCCATTTGGGTGCCAGTATTTTCAAAGGAGACTCTGCCGAAATTTTCGGGAAATTTTTGATGTTTTTAAAACCGTCTAATTCGGCTTATGCTATTGAAACAACTTGCTTTAAGTTGGTTTTTCCTGCATTCTACATCTTTCTTGGTTTGGATTTCTGGGTTTTCGGTTTACTTAGATTACGTACGCCTCGAGACGTTCGTAGTTTAAGTGACGGTCATGTTCCGTACTTTCGGGTCGTGACAATATACCCCTACGTGTGTGTAAAAGGCATCCCTACACTCAGAGAATTCAATTCAAACTATCATACTCTTGTCCATCTACCTCAGTACTTTTTAATCGGTGAATATTTAGATGGGATTGCTCACACATTTTTCATGCAACCGTTAATACTTCTTGCGGTACTAACAGACCGATTACTCATGTGCTTACTTATTAGGTGTATTAGTATTTTTCTCGTCTTGCACCACCTAAGGCTTAGCTGTGACTCCCGAACCAGTTGGTCTAAGGCACTGGGTGATGAAGCACCCTCGCTATATTTTTTTATTGCTGCCTTGGTGATAACAAAACCAGTGTTCATTTTTTTCTTCACCATTTTATATTTTCTTCATTTATTATTTCCTTCATACTTTTGCTTTTAGACAAGAGCATTTCAAGGTATCCTCTACTATCCCGAGTTTCAAGACGTGTGTAAGTACGTATAGTAGGGTATCAATATTCAAATGTTTAGCTTCCAGAATAGAAACTATTTTTCAGACTTATTTTTATCCCCAGATTAGTGACTTCCTTCATCTTACTAACCCTTGGGAAAACAACTCATAATTACTTATTACTAGTTCGTTTAAGAAAACATCTAATTTTCTTGGTTTTCGTAAATTTTTCCAATCTTTTGGATGTAAGTTTTCACTATCTAATTTTTTATAATCTAATTAAATATTAAATATTTTTATCTTTTGAATTTTTTTTTAAAATTTTTATATGTTTTATATGCTTTGTGCTTATGCAGAATATGATGCAAAGTGATCCGTAAATAAGCACAAACCTCCCCTAAACATGTTTTCAACAGTGTCCTCACTGTTGCCATCTGCGGAATCACAATAAGCTGTAAGCCTGGGAGGAAATTTATTAACGGGGGCAATAAATATGATCGTGAAAATCCTCCCCCAAATTTATTCTTTTCATTCACCTCCATTCTAAAGATGATACAGTATTTTACAAGACATGGAGGTGAGACGGAGGAATTTTTAATCAAGATAAAGCGGCTCTTGTAAAAATAAGAGCTCCTTCGTGGGGTCAGCGGAAAAATACAGTTTTAATCTATGTCCATTTACTTTGAAAATTGTACCGTTTTCAACATTTTCAACATCAACTTCCCCGTGCGGGTATACATACCGCACAACAAAAGGTCCTTTCCACCGAGATTGTAGCTTACCCGCATGAAGATGGAGTCGTGATTCATAAAGAAGGACTTGTTGACCAGGTGTAAAAGTTTTTCTCAAAATGTTTTTATCATGAAATACTTTAGTCCGGTTCTTTACAATTACAGCATTATCATAAGCTTCATCGCAGAGTTCGCTTAGCTCATTTAATTGCAGCTTCCGAAAGTTGCAGGCTTGATTTAAGTCAAAGTTAAGTGCTCTAATGTGCCACATTGCTTTGTGCTCAATCTCAACCGGAAGGTGGCAAGCCTTTCCAAACACTAGTCTGTAAGGAGATATCCTTAGATCGATTTTATATGCAGTACGGAATGCCCAAAGGGCATCCGTCAATTTGGTAGACCAATTTTTTCGAATTTTAGAAACAGTTTTGTCCAAAATTTGTTTGATTTGTCTATTTCAAATCTCAGCTTGCCCGCTCGTTTGGGGATGGTAAGGTGTGGAAAGTTTGTGGTTGATTGTATATTTCTGCATCAAAGTCTCGAAAGACTGATTATAGAAATGCGTCCCGTTATCGCTAATGATAGCACGTGGGTGTCCAAATCGCGAAAAAATGTTTTCTTTTAAGAACTTAATGACAACCTTTTTGTCATTTGTGTGACAAGGAATAGCTTCAACCTACTTCGAGACGTAATCAACCGCAAGCAATATGTACAAATTCCCAAAAGAGTTGGGAAAAGGACCCATAAAATCAATACCCCAAACATCAAAAATTTCAACCACCAAGATGGGTTGCTGTGGCATTTCATTTCTCCGGGAAATCCTACCCATGTGTTGACACTGTGCACAGGTTTTGCAATGATCAAATTCATCTTTGAATAAAGTCAGCCAGTAGAAACCGCATTGCAAAACCTTCTCTGCCGTCTTTCGAGGACCGAAATGACCCCCACATGCCTGATCATGACAAAAAGATAGAACACTCTTGAATTCATCATTTGGGACACATCCGCGAATGATCTGGTCAGGACAATACTTAAACAGATAGGGTTCATCCCAGTAAAAATGTTTTACTTGGGATAGAAATCGATGTTTGTCCTATTTCGACCATTCACGGGGGATAAGTCCTGTAGCAAGATAATTCACAATATCCTTGAACCAAGGTTCGTCGGATACATTCAAGGGTTGTTCGTCTGGAAAAGAATCATTGATCGACAGGGTCACAGGGGAAGAAGAGATGCGTGACAGATGGTCGTCTACAACGTTTTCACATCCTTTCTTATCTTTAATAACAAGACCAAATTCTTGTAATAGAAGGATCCAACGTATTAGCCTACCTTTAGCATCCTTCTTCGCCAAAAGATGTTTCAAGGCGGAGTGGTCAGTGTACACAACAATAGGTGAGCCAATCAAGTAAGGCCTGAATTTTTCTAATCCAAATACAACTGCCAAGAGTTCTTTTTCGGTTGTTGTATAGTTAATTTGAGCATCGTTCAGGGTCTTACTTGCATAATAGATCACGTGTGGCATCTTTTCAATGTGCTGTCCTAAGATTGCACCAACTGCAAAATCTGATGCATCACACATGAGCTCAAAAGGGTGGTTTCAATCTGGAGAAGATAGAACGGGGGCTGTAGTGAGAGAGTGTTTGAGTGAGTCAAATGCTGCCTCACAATCCGAGTCAAAGTGAAAGGTTGTGTCCTTGGCCAAGAGAAAAGTTACGCGTCTAGCAATTTTGCTAAAATCCTTAATGAATCTCCGATAAAAGCCAGCATGGCCAAGAAAAGATCGTATATCCTTGACGCATTTGGGATGAGGAAGGTTTTGAATGACATCTATTTTAGCTTTGTCAACCTCAATGCCTTTCCGTGAAATAACATGTCCAAACACAATTCCCTCTTGGATCATGAAACGACATTTTTTCCAATTCAAGGTTAAGTTCTTCTCTTTACAACGAGTAAGAACTGCGTCTGATGAGATAGGCAGTCAGCAAAAGAATCTCTGAATATCGAGAAACCGTCCATGAAAATCTCCAAAAAAATCTCGACCATGTCCGAGAATATCCCCATCATACACCGCTGAAATGTAGCGGGAGCATTGCATAACCCAAAGGGCATGCGTCTATAAGCAAAAGTACCAAAAGGACAAGTAAATATGGTTTTGTCTTGATCCTTTTTGGCAATAGGGACCTGGTTATAGCCAGAGTATCCGTCCATGAAGCAATAATATTCACGTCCAGCTAAGAGTTCTAACATCTGGTCAATGAAAGGTAGAGGAAAGTGGTCTTTCCTCGTTACGGCATTGAGTTTTCTATAATCAATACATACACGCCACCCAGTTTGAGTGCGTGTCTGGATAAACTCATTTGCCTCATTTGTAATGACCGTAATGCCAGATTTCTTAGGGACGAGATGAATTGGACTTACCCATTGGCTATCGGAGATTGGGTAAATGATACCATTGTCAAGGGATTTGACGATCTCTTTCTTCACCGCATCCTTCATGACGGGGTTCAACCGTCTCTATGGTTCTCGGGTTGGCTTGGTTTCATCCTTCAGATGTATATGATGTTCTACAATCAAGGGACTAATCCCTTTGATGTCGGCCATAGTCCAACCAAACGCCTGCCTATTAGATCTCAATACCGTCAAAAGCGCATTCTCTTGCTCTGAGGCTAGAGAAGCGGATGTGATCACAGGTAAAGACTCATTCTCACCTAAATATGCATATTTAAGATGAGAAGGTAAAAGTTTGAGATCTAATGCTGGCGGAGAAATTATAGAAGGCGGGGTCATCGAATGATATTCAGAGTCACAAAGAAGCTCGTAGCCTGCAGATGATACAGACTCGGAAAGTGATGAGTTAAGAGTTTCAGACTCGAGAGTGGAAAGAGTGTCCTCACTAAGATGTGCAAGATCAAACATTGATGTACTAATATCGTCGAGACCATCAAAGCAAAGTTCATCAACTTCGCAACTTTCGGGAGCAATCTCATGAACAGAACAGACATCAAATATGTGAGCAGAGGGTTCAGACGGCTGACTTCCAATTTTTTATATGTTCAGTTCAATTGTCATTTTTCCAAAAGATAGGTTCATAGAACCGTTTCGACAGTTAATGACAACATTGGAAGTGGCAAGGAATGACCGACCCAGAATTACCGGAATTTGGTTCCATGGGTTTGCTACAGATTATGTATCGAGAATAATAAAGTCTACAGGGAATATGAATTCCCCGACTTTTATCAACACATCCTCCAGTTCACCCCTAGGTTTGGTGATTGAACTGTCTGCCATTTGGAGAGTGCAATGGGTTGGTTTTAACTCTCCAATCCCTAACTGCTCGTAGACAGAGTATGGAAGCAGATTAACACTTGCACCAAGGTCAAGTAAAGCACGGTTAATGTTTTTACCACCAATAGAAATCGATATCGTAGGACATCCTGGGTCCTTACGTTTCCTTGGTAACTGTGGGGTAAAAGCAGTCCTAACATTATTAGTCATGAAAACCTTTTTGGGCACTTGAGTCTTCCTCTTCCTAGTGCACAAGTCTTTAAGAATTTTCGCATAATAGGGGACTTGTTGAATAGCATCTAGGAGAGGGATGTTGATGTTAAACTTTTTGAACATTTCCATAATCTTCTCCATATGTGGACTCTATTTATTTCCCCTTAACCTATTCGGATAAGGAGCTTTAGCAATAAGAGTTGGGTCCAACATTGGAGAATGTGATGTGTGTGGAACTGATCCCAAAACAGAAGTGGGGATCGTCTTTGGTGGACTAGAAGAGGTATGCTGAGGTGTCGAGCCTTGGGGAAAACAAAGAATAGGCTCGCAAGAGGGTGGTGGGGTAGATAAAGTAGGATTAGAAGTAGAAGTGGATGTGGAAGGAAAAGTGTCAGCCATGGTATTATTGATAGATTTTTCATTATCATCAATCTCTTTCCTAATGTGATTGTTCAGCACACTTTCGGATCTCAACGTTGTAATGGCATTCACATTGTAATGCCCAGGATTTGGTAGGGGTTAAGACGGATGTTTCCCTTTTTCTCTAGCACTTATTTCGGCTTTTAATTGGGCAATTTGAGCTTCCATCGATTTAATACTCTCACTATTGAGGTCAGAGTTTTTTTAGAATTTATAGAGGCAACACTTAAATTCAGCCGACATTTGTTTCATGAACATTTCAAAAGTCCGTTCGAGTGAAGAGGAATTATCAGTACCGGTCAACTGCAAAGGATTATACGGTGTAGGTGTGTTGACCGGATTTTGAAAGTTTTGTGATTGGTAGGGGTGCTGAGTGAGTTGTAATGGTTGTTGTTTTGGTGGAGGAGCCCTTTGAAAATTGTTTTGATTTGAAACCGTGTTTTGATTTTGTTGTTGGTTCCAACCAAAGTTAGGGTGATTCCTCCAACCCTGATTATAAGTGGAAGAATACGGATCATTTCTAGGTCTTTGTTGGAAAGCAGTATTGGTATACTCTTGACCTTGAAACGGAGAATTCAATGGACATTCTTCCGTAAGATGAGATGGATTAGAACACCATCCACAGACAGTTTTGGGGAGTGACATCTGATTTAGGGAGGCTGCTAAAAATTTATGTTCTATAATTTCGAGTTTCTTTTGCATTGCTGCCATTTCAGCTCTAACTCCTCTAGAAACATCAATTTGGTGAATGCCACCCCTAGACGATGACTGGTTTATACTCTCCCACTGTAAATATTTTTCAGCGAAATCGTCTAAAAATCTCCAGGCTTCACCATCATCTTTAGTCATGAAGGTGCCTTGACACATTGATTCAAGGGTCTGTTTTATGGTAGGATTAATGCCCTCATATATGATTCTGCAAAGATCCCATCTAGGGATTCCGTGAAGTGGACATCGAACTAACAGATCCTTGAAGCGTTCAAAACACTTTGAGAATGGTTCATTTGGAAGCTGGGTAAATTGATTTATTTCGCTACGGGCTCGAGCTGTTTTATGATTGGGGTAGAATTTCTTAAGGAAAGCTGCGACGAATTCATCCCGGTTTGAAATAGAATGTGCGGCTGTGTTATAAAGCCACTTCTCGGCTATATCGCACAAAGTGAATGGGAGAAGACGTAGACGCATAGCATCCATAGAAAGCTGTGAAGTACCCATCATAGCGCATACATTTTCAAATTTGGTAATAAAGACGTATGCGTCTTCAGACTCGAGACCGTGATATTTTGGTAGAAGATTGATGTATTGGGGTTTGATTTCAAAAATGTCCCCATTGGCTGGTGGAATGATAAGACAGGTCGAAAGAGGATCTCGCATAGGGTAACATCTCTCTTGGAGAGAGATGCGGGGTGGATTTTGCGCACCTGCGAACGGTGGCAGAGTAGTGTTAAAGAAGTTCGATCGAGAATTGTCCATCGAAGTTGGTGTGGTAGTGGGTGAAGAAAAAGTAGATGTAGAATTACCGACATCGGAGTCGATAGGAGAAACGCGGACAAGACGGGCACTAGAATCCCGTGTCCAGCCGAGCATGCACTAAATGGTTTAGCACAAGTGTCAGCGTTGTGATAATTAAGGAAAAAATTGGATTGGTGTTTTTTTTTGAAAAATACGGAATTTTGAAAAATTCAAATCACAAAAATGCACAAGCAACCCTAGATCTAATGGTCACCTAGGTCAAGTCACTAGACCGCTCCTAGACTTCCAAAAGATAAGTCGAAAGATAGATCCTCTACTGCCTCTTTGCCCCTCCTGTGGCCAGGTAAGTGGGAGGTTCTTCACTACGTAAGTAGTGGCCTAATTAAGTTACCACTTGCCTTAGAGACACTTGCCTTAGACACCAAAAAAGAAACGCGGATAAGCAATAGATTACCCACGACCACCTTCTATCCTAAGTGAGCGCGACGGTCCTTAGAGTCATGTCTAGATTTCTTTCAGTTAATAAGGGTGATGCGGATGCAAGTTTATGATTTTTGGGGCTTAGGAAGGGTAATGAAATCCCCACCTAATCTAAATTTGGTCTTTGCCCCATAATTTCCGTGTTAAAAATGCAAACAACCAAGATCAAACACGCAACAAATTTTTCTTTTGAGCGGCGCTGCGAATTTTTGCAAAGAATCCTGCAGAAATTGGTTAATGGACAGAGCAGGGAGGAGATAAGAAAGATAGAAATATACCTGAGAAGATTGGTACAGTGAAACCCTCAGATAGCCGCTGAACCGCCGCAAAAACAGCAAGAATTCCACGGATCCGCCGCAACTTAATGTGATCCCTGCACAGAAATTGGTGTAGATGCTCCTGTACCTTCACTGAACTCTCTGAGATGTCCTGAAATTTTTTTCTCTCGCTCTACAGATTCCAGATCTCCTTGCAACAAATCATAACAAATCGTTAAGCGCTTGTACGAATTTTGATCTAAAATTTCTGATGGAATAATAAATTTTCCAACTCAAATTACAAAAACGAACAAATTAGCACACGATCCCCAGCAACGGCGCCATTTGATTTATCGTTTCCGTGTCGTGTTTAGAAATGTTTCACAACCAAAGAAATTTATACCGCAATCAATTGATGGTGTCTATTGTAGTTTCGTCAATGAGAACGGATCGTCCACTGAGAAAGTGTGATTTGATCGATCTTGTTTTGGTTGAGTTGAAAATTAAAAGGAAAAAGAAAATGATTCAATAATTGTGAAATTTTGTTTCAAGAATCATCAAGAACAAGATCTAAAATCAAGAAATACTAAAGATCAAGAAAATGTCCAAATCGAATGAATTATCAAGATTTGTAAAGAGCCTTGTAGGAATCGATCCAATTGATAGTGATGATGAAGAATAATGATTACAAATTGTTATCTATTGAAGATTTGTTGCTAGATCGATGACGATCAATGAGAATTAGGGATCTATTGAAGAACTAGGGTTTTTCCATCATCATCCTTTGTCCTTTCGTTGATTATCATTCAAATTCTAGCCTCTAGGAAATTCAATCATCGATCCTTGGTCTCTAATTTAGAGCGAAAACATTCAAGAAAGCATCTCGCTCAAAACTAGGTCATCGTTGATTCAATTTCCTAAAGTTTAAAAAACTCATAAGACTTAGGAATCATTCAAGAATTTAATCATCATCATCTATCTATTTTCTCGATTCCTCCACAAGCGGATTTTTCACTCAAAAATCATGAAAGAGAAAACAATCAAGAATTGGTAACTCATCATAATGCTCAAATGTAAAGAAAAGCAAGATCAAGAATTTTCACCTTTTATTTAATCGACGTTTCCTTACAATACACTCAAAGACTACAAGATTTGAGGAGGAACTAAATCATCGAACTAGCTTCGTATCGTCTTCTTGAGTCGTGGAGCGCCGTGGATCCCTTGCTCGGATAAAGATCGGCGTTGCTTCAAAAGGCTCGTTGGATTCTTGCTCAATTTGGTACTCGATGAATCTTGATTTGGATAAAATTGTGTTTGAGGCTAGGGCTTTGGATCACAAGTTGTGTCACTCAACATGTGTTTGGAATTGTTGAACAAACTCTTCATGAAGCCTTAGGTGCCTTTTCATAGTGTTTCCCTTTAGCTTCCCCTAGAAGCTAGGTTTAGCTTCCTTTGGAAGCTTGGTTGTTCTGAAGCTTGTATAGGAAGCTAGGTAGTTGTAGAGAAGCTTCTAGATTAAGGTAGTTAGATAGCTTACATGAGAAGCTTGGTAGGTATTAAGCTTGCACAAGAAGCTTTGCTATTAGAAGGGAAGCTTCTAGAGATATCTAGGGACTGAAGTATCTTGAAGAAGTTTTGCTATTGAAAGGAGTCCTCTGCAAACATAACAAACCCTCGATGAGTCAACACGGCCGCGGATCTGTAGGAGTACTGTAGCGCCCCGGCCGTCTTTCCGAGGCCAAAATGCGGAAACAAAATTTTTTCTTGACTTGAAAACCGGCACTACCGTATCCTAAAACCCCGGATCGTAACCATTAACCTAATGCTAGCAACTAGAGAATGGGGTAGAGAGCTATACCGAGCGATCAGTGTCCTTCGGTCTTCGGCCTCCACTCCGATCTCCTCGCGGAATCTCCGATCTTCATCTCCTCATCGGAACGGGCACCATATCACCGGGTTCTTTTACGGGCTCCCAATTTGGACCGAGGCAACTGGGGCACGAAGTTGGCGAGCCGACGTGCCCAAGGGTGTTGTAGGTAAAGTGTAGGATAGTTTGTCTCTCACGGGTAGTGAAGTTGCCTTTGAAGGAGGGAAGAAGAAAATGAGCTTTTGAGATGGCTATGGATTTTTGTGGAAAAGCATAATATGAGATGAACAAAATTTTCCCCACCCCAAAATGAATTCCCTCATCTTCTAGTGGTGGCCGGCCATGACTAATGAGAGAGGAAAAGATACAAGGGAGGTGAGTGTAGTAAAAGGAATGGTAACCATAAGCCAAAAGCAAGTCTCACATCAATATCAAAATCAACTCTTATCTCATCCTTTCTAATTAATGCAAGGAAATGATGAATGAAAAAGCAAAGATGCTTGAACCATCATAATCCTCCATTTACAAATAAACCCCCTCCACAAAGCTAATTTGCATACTTGCAAATAACCCCCTCCATCGGAATAATCCGGCCATGAAGGAACATAGGAAAACTGGCCGAAACGGAATGCAAACAGGCAACTTCAGAAAACTGATCCCGTAATAAATTACAGGAAAACCCCGCGACCGTATATACATACCCGCATTTGTATTCCGACCGAATACAAATGCAAAGAGACAAAATCTACACTGTACAATAGTAGGATCCGGCTTAAACCAAAGCCCGCTAGTATTATCCGTCCGATCATGATCCGTGCAATACCGTACGTATCTGATCGAATCCTGCCATATCTCCATACGGCCTCTACAGCGTTTCGCCCGAAACTTAAGAAATTGTCCGTGGGGGACTCTAAAGACTCGTCAATACTTTGGCTGTGGATTTAACCACTAGCACGTCAGAGGTATTAGCCGTACGTAACGGGCTACCAAGTATTGACCAAACGGGAGGTCGATGAGCGAACTCATCCTGACACCCTACTGAGCCTGTCAGTGACAATATCCATACAGTCCGGTTCGTTCGTCTATAAGTATCGCATGGCGGGCCTAGGGGGTTGGTAAAAGTCAGACCCCCAAAAGCGGTACAAGTCGTGTCGGAGTGTAGCCCAGAACACCCTGAGATACTACTGGAATACCTACCAGTAACTCTCCTGCCTCGGCCGAGGGCTTTGTGTAATGGCTCTCCTAGACACAGCGCGATCTCACCCCCAATACCAGGAAAGACGAAGCCCTGCAGATCCGCTCACTGCCTCCATGTGGCTCGGGACTGTACCCACCTAAAACCTGTTTCCACGACTCATTTCAGCCGTGGTAGGGTAGTAATCAAAGCATAGTAGGAACTCACACGAGACAAATGACGATCTCAGGTCGATGAACTAACCTGCACACATGTCACCAGGGAACTGCTATCTGACGTCTGGTATAATCCCAACTAGCATGTTCCCGGCGAGTCCTGTCCGGTGTACTCATAACCCAATGAGCACCTGTATACATCTTAGGTGAACCAACTGACACCAGTGGCTTGTGAGACCGGCCACCGCCCCTCGTCGGGGTCTCGACTGTATACACTAGTCTACTATAGAGTATCGATGCCTTGTCTCGAAACTCCCACGACTAGGGACCATTTAAGGATGCGCTTATAGACCCCAGCTCCTATGTATATGATCGCCATCATACTGCTGGCAGTTAAGCAAGAATCCAAAAGGCTCTATCAACGTGTAATAGTGACCTCTAAGGTCACCTAAAGCAGTACACGATGATAAAGATAAACCAGATAGCATACTATCATCTTGAGTAAGACTGTCCTATCGACATAGGTCCTCCCTCAATCATTGCAATCACGTGCCTGTGATCCAATAATTGACTCTGAGGGCACTATCTCCAACAATCTCCCACTTGGACTCAAGGCTAATTATTGCGATGTCGCATACTCACAGCTGTGTGATACCGAACACCCAACTCCACTACTAATCAGTCTTACAAAACCCGTTTGGGAAACTAATGCGTTCGAGTAATAGCCTCAGTGAGTGGATCCGCTCAAATGTTTCTTTGTATGTCTCTCTTTATCTCAAGTTCGCCGAGAAAGCCATCTCCCGAAATGAGCAATACCTGTCTTAGAATGTGTCTGGATATTTGATGGGACCTAGCTCATAAATGAACTCCAAATCCAAATTTCTTAGACTGTATCGTCAACTGAAAATAATCAGTTTTCTGCGCCATGCCTCCCTCAATATCCACCTGGACCACCTGTCCAAAATACTGCCCCTCGTCAGAGGGAAAACTATAACTCTGATAGCCACTCTGTCATCCAGGTCACTTTGGAATCCTGGAATGATAACTGTCTCCCGAAGGAAGCTGCCGTTATCATTTCCCTAGAACATCCACTTATGTTCTAAAACTGCTTCCGAACGTTTCTCCTGGATTGTTTCAATATCACCTTATTGCATCTAGTGCAAAAACAACATCTATATCCTATGTGCAGAAACCACTATGTGACAACCAAAGTGTAACCGATCGTAGTATAGGAATTTCACTTCCTACTCTGTGTATGTCATCCAAATACCAGGACATCACACCCTACTACCTTCTTAACAGATCCATCCCTTATTCTGATGAAGTCAAAACTATGACTGTCACATCAGAAATAGATGATCTATCTCCGCTATATCTTCTTTAGTCTATAAATAGACATAAGCTGTAAGGTTCCTAGGCACTCTAACATGGTTCTACAAGGCATCAACCATGCCCGATTCAAAAAAAAATAGCCATGCCGAACAACCCTAACCAAGATCGTATACTAGAGATTATGCGAAAACTAGCAAGTTAACAACATTAACTACAAAAGAATGGGATTAAAACATTTGTAAATCCGGTCCTTCACTTCTAAATCTCCATGTTGACGTCTCTTCGCTGCGATCATCGGGATCCCGGACTCTAGCGATGGTTTCTTCGGAGAAATAAGCTGGCTAGGTCGTTGACTTGGAGGCCGAAGATGATCTTCGTCGAGGAGACTCAAACTCAAGCTCCGTCTTCACTGGGTCAAGAACTTTGGGAAGAGAACACCCTAAACTAAATGGCAAGTAGCAGAGGATAATGAAATAGGAAGTGGGTTCACTTTAGATTTGGATTTCTCACTCTAAATCTTCACTTGAAAATTTTCTAGAAAGCTTTTCTTCACTTGAAAAAGATGAAGAAGAAGAAAAGAATAAGAATGAATTATTTTTAAAATGAATAATCGAGTGATGTCTATCATAATGCAACCATGGGTGAGCTAACCTATGTAGAAACTAAACCATAGTTAATTATAATGGTTTGGCTAATGAATATCTTAAACAAGACAAAATGAGTGGACTTTGTCAAAGTTGCTTCAAGCTTCATGAAGCTTCAAGCCATGACAAAAGAAGCCACCATTTTGAATAATTAAGATAAATAAAAACCTAAATTATAATTAACATGGTGTATGTCACACACCCACCCATGTTTGCATGTATCATCAATTATGATACAAACTAGTGCACAAACATATATCACATATACAACTTGTGCACATCAAGTGAGAAAAATCAATCTTAAGTGAACCAATACTAGTTAATGTAAAGTAATATATCAAATATATAATTATACATTAAATCATTAAATCAACACTTGATTTAATGATCCGGTCATATCGCATATAACCGACTAATATCTAGTGTATCAATGTATCGAATCAACACTTGATTCAGTAACCCGGCTATATCTCATATAACCGTCCGATGATACAAATCGCGAGAATAGAATACAGTATCACATACTGGTATTATTCTCGGTCCCGCACATATCTCATATGTGCTCCTATTTCGTTTCGCTAGAGCCAGGAAACCTCTGTGTAGGACTCTAAAGACTCGTCAATACGCCGGCAGTAGGTGATGATCATATCAATCACCCACAAGCCGCAAGCGGTCTGCTAAACGTAACGGCCACCCGGGTATTGAGCGATCAGAAGATCAACGAGCAAGTCTGCTCACACTCCTGCAAATCCAATCAGTAACACTTACCGCACAGTCCGGTCTGTTCATCTGATATGTCGCATATCTCGCCTACTGGTGGTAAACGTCACACCCCAGCAGCTCGATAAGCCATGCCGATGTTGTAAGTGCACGGCGGCGCCCCGGCCGTCAATCCGACGCCGGAATGCGGAAGCGGTGATAAACTTAAATTTTGCGGACTTTGCAAACCGGCACCACCGCGCACTAAACTCCGGATCGTAACCATTAACAAGTCTAAGCTAACTAGAATACGGGTTAGAGATGTATACCGACGATCCAAGTCCTCCGGTCTTCATCTCCACTCCGATCTCCTCGCGGGATCTCCGTCCGTCTCCTCCTCGTCGGAAAGGGCACCACATCGCCTGTAGCTTTTACGGGCTCCCACCTCAATACCGAGGCAACTCGGGCGCGAAGCTGGCGAATCGACGCGTCCAAGATTTGCTGTAGGAAGTGTAGTGTAAAGGCTACTTGTCTCTTTGGGGTTTGTTGCCTTTGGATGGAGGAATGAAGATTGAACTTTGGAGGGAAATGAAGCAACCATTTTTGCAAGCCAAATGAGATGAACAAAATGAAGCACAAAATGAATCTCTCATTTTTCTCTCCTCATCATGAAGTGGCCGGCCGTTGCAACTAGGAATGGTGGAGGGAAAAGAATGGATATATATGATGAAGGGAGGTGAGTGTAGGAGTGAAGAAGGGGTGACCACATCAAGGGACATAGAAACAAACAAGCATGCTACACATTAAACCCACCCATACCTTCATCAAATCAACATAAATGCAAGCATGGTGCAAAAGATAATGAAAACTATCATAATCAATGGTTTTGCAAGAAACCCCCTCCACAAAGATTATTTGCACAATTGCAAATAACCCCCTCCATCGAAAAAGTCCGGCCGGGAAAGAACAAAGGAAAACCGGCCGGAACGGAATGCAAACTGGCAACTCCAGAAAACTGGTCCCGTAATAAATTACAGGAAAACCCCGACACTGTGCATACACACCCGCATCTGTATTCCGACCGGATACAAATGCAATGAGACAAAATCTACACTGTACTAAACTAGGACCGGCTTAAACCAAAGCCGGCTAGTAATATCCGTTCGATCCTGATCCGTGCAATACCGCACGTATCTGATCGAACCCTGCCATATACCTATATGGCTACTAGTACAAAACGTCCGATCCTGATCCGTGCAATACCGCACGTATCTGATCGGACCCTGCCATATCTCCATACGGCCTCTACAGCGTTTCGCCCGAAACCTGAGTAACTGAAAGTGTGGTAGACTCTAAAGACTCGTCAATACTATGGCTGTGGATTTAACCACTAGCACGTCAGAGGTATAAGCCAATACGTAACGGGCCACCAGCTATTGACTAAAAGGGACGTCGATGAGCGAACTCATCCTGACACCCTACTGAGCCTGTCAGTGACAATATCCGTGCAGTCCGGTCCGTTCTTCTATGAGTATCGCATGGCGGGGCTAAGGGGTTGGTAAAAGTCAGACCCCGAAAAGCGGTACAAGTCGTGTCGGAGTGTAGCCCAGAACACCCTGAGATACTACTGGAATACCTACCAGTAAATCTCCTTGCCTTGGCCAAGGACTTTGTGTAATGGCTCTCCTAGACACAGCACGACCTCACCCCCAATATCGGGAGAGACGAACCCCTGAAGATACGCTCACTGCCTCCATGTGGCTCGGGACTGTACCCAACTAAAACCTGTTTGCACGACTCCTTTGAGCCGTGGTAGGGTAGTAATCAAAGTACAGTGGGAACTCACACGAGACAAATGACGATCCCCAGGTCGATGAACTAACCTGCACACATGTCACCAGGGAACTGCCATCTGACGTCTGGTATATGACCAACTAGCATGTTCCCGGCGAGTCCTGTCCAGTGTACTCATAACCCAATGAGCACCTGTATACATCTTAGGTGATCCAACTGACACCAGTGGCTTGTGAGACCGGCCACCGCCCCTCGTCGGGGTCTCGACTGTATACACTAGTCTACTAATGGAGTATCGATGCCCGGTCTCGAAACTCCCACGACTAGGGACCTTTTAAGGATATGCTTGTAGACCCCCAGCTCCCACTTATATGATCGCCCTCATACTGCTGGTGGTCAAGCAAGAATCCTAGGGGCTCTATCAACGTGTAATAGCGACCTGTCATGTCACCTAAAGCAGTACACGATGATAAAGGTAAACCAGATAGCATACTATCATCTCGAGTAAGACTGTCCTACCAGGATAGGTCCTCGCTCAATCATTACAATCACGTACCTGTGACCTAATAATTGACTCTGAGGGCACTATCTCCAACAATCTCCCACTTGCACTCAAGGCAAATTATTGCGATATCGCATACTCACAGCCCGTGTGATACCGAACATCCAACTCCTCTACTAGTCAGTCTCACAAAGCTCGTTTGCGAAACTATTGCGTTCGAGGAATAGCCTCAGTGAGTGGATCCGCTTTGTTGTTTCTTTCTATGTCTCTCTATATCTCAAGTTCGCGGAGAAAACCATCTCCCGAAATGAGCAATACCTGTCTCAGAATATGTCTGGATGTCTGATGGGACCTAGCTCATAAATGAACTCCAAATCCAAACTTCTTAGACTGTATCGTCAAGTGAACTTAATCAGTATCCTGCGCGCCATGCCTCCCTCAGTATTGCCTTTGACCACCTGTCCAAAATACTGCCCCTCATCAGAAGGAAAACTATAACTCTGACAACCTCCTTGTCGTCCATGTCACCTTGGAAGCCTGGAATGATAACTGTCTCCTGAATGAGGCTGTCGTTATCATCTCCCTAGAACATCCACTTATGTTCTAAAACTGCTTCCGACTGTTTTTCCAGGATTGGATTAATGTCAACTTATTGCATCCAGTGCAAGAACAACATCTGGTGTGGTACTTGACATCTCACGATTGACTCAATTGCCTGAGCAAATGATCTGCCAATCATGCCCGTCCCTCTCCCCTTTAGTCTGTAAGACACCTTTAGAGAGGGTGACTCCATTACCTGCAGGTACACTACCGTGCCAGGAGTCGTCCATTCTAAATACTCTTAGAATGCTGTCAAGTACCCTGATTGGGAAACCACCCAAATCTAGATCTAAGACCATAGATCTAGTAACCAGTATGTCTGATGCAAAATCCATTTCCTTTGTGGAGAAACCACTGTGTGACGACCAAAGTATAACCGATCGTAGTGTAGGAGTTTCTTTTCCTACTCTGTGTATATCATCCAAATACCAGGATATCACACCCTACTACCTTCTCAACAGATCCATCCCCTATTCTGATGAAGTCAAACCCATGACTGTCACGTCAGAAATAGATGATCTATCTCCGCTACATCTGCTCTAGTCTATAAATAGACATAAGCAACCTGTCCACCAATGCTTCCGCTGCTCCCACTGACTACGACAACCCTCTGGCAGAGTCATATAGACGTACACTTCTAAAACTGGTTTAGAACGACGCTATACTCATCCTCCCGCCGGGTCTCGTAACCTGGAACAACAGCAATGGCAATTGTGGGTAAACAAGAACTTCCCTGTCACCGTCCTTGAGGCTACCGGAGTACCTCTCGGGTGCCTGAAGTTACCCACCTTATCTGCGGAGTGGCCAATGGAATGTCAAATCAGATTGAATCTTTAGGTTCCTTATCAAATCTCCAGTAATCGTTTGCGGTTCTGGAATCGCTTCCAGTTCTACCATACTCCCACTACTGTTTTCTGAAAAATAACCATTTCTTTTTAAAACTGTGGCGAGTCAAGAACAATATCACTATTGATCTTTCTTATGGTAGAAAATCAACCCGCGTCATAGCCTGGGTCAACCCACAAACAGCCATTACAGAAACGTGCCTTTAGTTATCCAGTGTCTGGTTTTAATCAAAAACCGGACAACTCCCCGTACCTTAACATCGTTAAGATATGAACTGTTCTACATCCAATATAGAACCAGAGGCACTGATTTAATTGAACCAGATTCAAATCATGCAGCTGTCTCCAGTGCATGTCAACAAAATGGAGAGAGGCTAATCAGCGTTACTTAACTTAGGAATGCTTCCAATTATGAGTAACCTGAAAGAGAAGCAATTTCTCTTTATCATTACTATCAACTGAATACCATGCACAAGTATCTACATCTTCGATCACTTTGAAGAATCCCGATACTTGCTATACCTGGTTCTCTACTCTATTCAAATACCTATAACTCCTCAAAACTTAGACCCTGTGTTTCAACGAAACACATGTCTAAGAACTAGAGAAGTTAAAAGTAAACAGAATATAGTATGAGGACCAACCCCTCTGTCCTGATGGACCCTGGGCAACATACAATCCTTTGTATAAGTCCCTTGAGTCTGATAACTCATTCACTATGTGTCGTAGGTTGAAAACTGTACTTATGGTTAAGAAGAATTACACCGTTGTTTAATGCTCCTTACCTAACCATCCACTGATATAGGTAAATGTCGTAGACATAATTTCAAAAAGATATATCTCACTCTATGAAAATAGACGTACAGATATATCAATTTGAAATTGGTGCATAACAGCGGATATTCAAAACCAAATATTTGCCGACCGGCAAACAGCCCAGGTGATTTCCTCAAATATCACCGATTACAACGAATCCCGATATAATGAGGATGATCACCCAATTCCCAATAACCTACTCCCACTCATCATCTGTAAAACCATACAGATGTGAGAATCATACCTGGTAAATACATACCCTGGAGTAAGTATCTAATCGGGAAATCAGTTTTCTTTTAACAGTACACAGTGAAACTGAAACATTGAAATGTTTCGGTGGGGTATCCCGGTATTCTTAGTAATGCCTCTTCCATTATCCAGATTCACAACTATAACCGTATAATTCTTTGCCACCTCTCCAAATCCCTTCATATGTCTTTAGTCATTACCTTCCGCACACCCCTTTAGGCCAATTGGTTTTCTTCCTTCCCTACCGTTCGGCACCAGCCTATGGTTTGGAAGAAGACTATCCAATAAGCATAAAGGGTGTACTGTCCTAATCCTAGGAGCACTCGCAACGCGAGAGAAGGTGAAGATAAAAGACACCTGAATGTACTTTATTCCTATTTCTCCTGGACCAGAATCCATCCCCGAACTGGAACAAGTTCCATTCGAGTTCGTATATAACCATACGATGGAGTATCCAAATAAACTGTGGATCTTCGTAGTGATACGGAGTGTCCTGGAGAAATACAAAGGTGATGTGGGAGTGGTAACGAAATATTTGGTTTGGTCGTGAATATCTGTTGCAATTTACTTTGCCCTCTTACTAATCCCTTGCTTTGTCTGAACTTAATACCTTCTGCACACCATCGTTATGCTAATTGGTTTTCTTCATTCCCTACCGGTCGGCACCAGCCTAAGGTTTGGAAGAAGACAATCCAATTTGCGTAATAGGTGTACTACCCCTAAACCAAGGAGTACTCGTAACCTAAGAGAGGGTAAAAGGAAAAGACAACTGAATAATCCTATCCGTTTTCTCCAGAACCGGAAACCATCCTCGAATAAATTCTTTCGAGTTCGTATCTAACCATACGATGGTTTTGTCCAATGGAAGTGGACGTTCGTAGTAATACGGGGTGTCCTGGAGAAAAGGGTAAAAGTAGGAGTGGCAATGAGGTTTGCAACTCTGACAATCCAAAAGCCGGTGTTTAAGAAGGTTCGGTCAACTTGGTCACTGAGTCAAAGTCTTAGGGTCGGGTCAATGGTCGCTGCCAAAGAGAGAGAGAAAAGAAACACTCAGCGTGCACTCTAACCTAGATCAGAATGGTTACCAATTTATCTAATCTGGAAACCTCCCACTGTACCTCAAATTCTCCTCCAAACCTGAAAGAAGAATTAGTCGGGGTCACCCGAGGAGTAAACTAACTCATCAGTGGGAATCGGGATCCAACTCTCATCGCATGATAACGTGACGGAATCCGCTCACGGTATCACACTCCAGAAGGTATGCGCATATCTGGCAAGTTTCAGTACTTTTGAAACTCCCGATGTAATTTCTGCCCTATGCTCTTATGACCTTGGCGTGAGGTCAAAATATCATAAGTCACATGTCAAGTTCTGCCCGTCATTATCCAGGTTAATCTGAACCCACCCGTACATACCCTTGACGTAGGCCAAAATAGTAGTACGACTGTCCCAAACCAACGCATCTATCTATGCAACAGATAAATACCCGGCAGCTACCAATCACTATGCCTTGGCGTGAGGTCAAAATACATAGCTTGAATACTACCGAATATTTAACTGAAATGACGGAGGGCTACGAATGGTTTCTGGCGAAAACCTTTAACGTAATGAACTTGATATCGTCGAAGGAACGGATAGCTTTTTGAAAATATAGTGACGAAAACCGTTGCTAAAGAGGTCACTCCCGGTGAAGGGATCTCGGCTCTTTCCCCATAGAATGAGGTGCAGGATATTCCAACTGAATACCACGGTGCAAAGCAAAAGTAATCGGCTATAGTGAAGTTAATGCCCTGACGCAAACTTATTGTCCAAGGGGTCACTCCCGGTGAAGGGATCTCGGCCCTTGCCTCGTCGACTGAGGAGCAGGATATTCTAAATGAATACCGCGATGCAAAACAAAAGTGAACGTCCTTGCAATAACAGCTTTTTGAAAAGTGTTCCAACAACATCAGATTAGGTTTGTTTTTAACTTTGCATTGATCCGAATCAATGCAGTCCCATCAATTGATCACACCACAAAGAACGAAAATATACTGATGTACGTATATGCCATCCGCATTCGCCACTGGGTCCCGTCATTACCCGTTAGGTTAGCTAACTAACGACAGAGCGGGGACTGGACTAGCGCGGATGTAAAACATATACAACATCTACTAATATATATACCAATATATTATATTTCGCTCAAGGCGTGAAAGAAATGCAACATCACAGAGAATGAACAGCATAACAGAAACAATACAGATATCTGGGATCCCCGGGTTTCACAGAGCCACTACTGAAACCCGACGTTCCCCTGGTCGTGTGGATAGCCTGTGCAATGAAATCCTAGACCCCTACGGGCGCGGCAAGTCACCCGCCAAAACCTGAAGCGAGGCAGCCCCCTTCAGCGCCGTGAATGGACCACCCAGCACTTCACGGAATCCGGCAACTTGGGCACCCCTCCTGGGTCAACCTGTACCCCCTACGAGTGCGGCGAATAGCCCGCCAATTCTAGAGTGAAGCCCCCTCCGTCTCAATGCCATGAGATGCAGGCTTGTTGCCCTCTAGAACCCGGCTATCCGTGCACCCCTCCGCGGGGCAATCCTAGTACAGAAAGTAAAATATACATACACCGGGTACATCGACCGCAACCAGGTCGTGCCCCAAAATAATAATACAATCAGGCAGTGACGGCAGTCCACATGTCGGACGCTCGCCCCGCAATATCAAATGTACATAATACAACAACACTGTACTAGCATTGCATCCAGGCTATCCCCCACGACCGATCCGCAACATCACAGCAAATACATAGAACATCAACGTGAAAGTCACGTTCGCAAATCCGTCTAACCGGGCTATAGCAGTTAGACCGGATTTACCGATCGAGTGACATTCACGGTCGCAGATATAATGTAAATACTGTGAAAAATGTGTTTAAAAAATTTCCGATTGATCAAACAATTAACAAGTGGGCCCCAAAGAAAACTGTAGCACTCACAGAAACAATTGGCCCAACTTTAATATTCCAAAGCCCATATTTTAAGCCCAGAAGGCCTCTGTAAAAAATTGGTGAAGTGATGTGAATAGTGCGCGGCGGAAGGGCCGCACAAATGGGGTTTTCGCGGCGGTTCCGCGCTCCAACTATGGAGTCACTTCATCGAATTCTTACAGAGATCTTATATTTTCCAGTACATCAATATTTTACAACCTGAAAAATTTTTCGAGACCAAAATATTTCAACAGAAACTGATGTGAACAAAAAATACGGTTTTTGGAAATTTTGGTCGATCGGAAATGCAAACACATTACACAAAGCTAGACTAAGTTAATGGCGAGGCTCTGATACCACTGTAAGTGCACGGCGGCGCCCCGGCCGTCAATCCGACGCCGGAATGCGGAAGCGGTGATAAACTTAAATTTTGCGGACTTTGCAAACCGGCACCACCGCGCACTAAACTCCGGATCGTAACCATTAACAAGTCTAAGCTAACTAGAATACGGGTTAGAGATGTATACCGACGATCCAAGTCCTCCGGTCTTCATCTCCACTCCGATCTCCTCGCGGGATCTCCGTCCGTCTCCTCCTCGTCGGAAAGGGCACCACATCGCCTGTAGCTTTTACGGGCTCCCACCTCAATACCGAGGCAACTCGGGCGCGAAGCTGGCGAATCGACGCGTCCAAGATTTGCTGTAGGAAGTGTAGTGTAAAGGCTACTTGTCTCTTTGGGGTTTGTTGCCTTTGGATGGAGGAATGAAGATTGAACTTTGGAGGGAAATGAAGCAACCATTTTTGCAAGCCAAATGAGATGAACAAAATGAAGCACAAAATGAATCTCTCATTTTTCTCTCCTCATCATGAAGTGGCCGGCCATTGCAACTAGGAATGGTGGAGGGAAAAGAATGGATATATATGATGAAGGGAGGTGAGTGTAGGAGTGAAGAAGGGGTGACCACATCAAGGGACATAGAAACAAACAAGCATGCTACACATTAAACCCACCCATACCTTCATCAAATCAACATAAATGCAAGCATGGTGCAAAAGATAATGAAAACTATCATAATCAATGGTTTTGCAAGAAACCCCCTCCACAAAGATTATTTGCACAATTGCAAATAACCCCCTCCATCGAAAAAGTCCGGCCGGGAAAGAACAAAGGAAAACCGGCCGGAACGGAATGCAAACTGGCAACTCCAGAAAACTGGTCCCGTAATAAATTACAGGAAAACCCCGACACTGTGCATACACACCCGCATCTGTATTCCGACCGGATACAAATGCAATGAGACAAAATCTACACTGTACTAAACTAGGACTGGCTTAAACCAAAGCCGGCTAGTAATATCCGTTCGATCCTGATCCGTGCAATACCGCACGTATCTGATCGAACCCTGCCATATACCTATACGGCTACTAGTACAAAACGTCCGATCCTGATCCGTGCAATACCGCACGTATCTGATCGGACCCTGCCATATCTCCATACGGCCTCTACAGCGTTTCGCCCGAAACCTGAGTAACTGAAAGTGTGGTAGACTCTAAAGACTCGTCAATACTATGGCTGTGGATTTAACCACTAGCACGTCAAAGGTATAAGCCAATACGTAACGGGCCACCAGCTATTGACTAAAAGGGACGTCGATGAGCGAACTCATCCTGACACCCTACTGAGCCTGTCAGTGACAATATCCGTGCAGTCCGGTCCGTTCTTCTATGAGTATCGCATGGCGGGCCTAGGGGGTTGGTAAAAGTCAGACCCCCAAAAGCGGTACAAGTCGTGTCGGAGTGTAGCCCAGAACACCTTGAGATACTACTGGAATACCTACCAGTAAATCTCCTTGCCTTGGCCAAGGACTTTGTGTAATGGCTCTCCTAGACACAGCACGACCTCACCCCCAATACCGGGAGAGACGAACCCCTGAAGATACGCTCACTGCCTCCATGTGGCTCGGGACTGTACCCAACTAAAACCTGTTTGCACGACTCCTTTGAGCCGTGGTAGGGTAGTAATCAAAGTACAGTGGAAACTCACACGAGACAAATGACGATCCCCAGGTCGATGAACTAACCTGCACACATGTCACCAGGGAACTGCCATCTGACGTCTGGTATATGACCAACTAGCATGTTCCCGGCGAGTCCTGTCCAGTGTACTCATAACCCAATGAGCACCTGTATACATCTTAGGTGATCCAACTGACACCAGTGGCTTGTGAGACCGGCCACCGCCCCTCGTCGGGGTCTCGACTGTATACACTAGTCTACTAATGGAGTATCGATGCCCGGTCTCGAAACTCCCACGACTAGGGACCTTTTAAGGATATGCTTGTAGACCCCCAGCTCCCACTTATATGATCGCCCTCATACTGCTGGTGGTCAAGCAAGAATCCTAGGGGCTCTATCAACGTGTAATAGCGACCTGTCATGTCACCTAAAGCAGTACACGATGATAAAGGTAAACCAGATAGCATACTATCATCTCGAGTAAGACTGTCCTACCAGGATAGGTCCTCGCTCAATCATTACAATCACGTACCTGTGACCTAATAATTGACTCTGAGGGCACTATCTCCAACAGATGTAAGGTCCACAACAAGCGTGAAACTACTGATAACACTTACCCGTAAATTATTGCAACCCTGGCCAGGGATTTCCAGTTATGGCCAGTCGAGCATAGCGCAACATCAACCCCCAATACCGGGAGAGACGAATCCCCTCCTATCGCTCATTGCCTCCATGTGAATAGGGACTGTACCCAAAAACCACCTGTTTGCACGACTCAGTAGAGCCGTGGTAGGGTGGAAATCAAAGCACAATAGGAGACACACAAGACTCTATGACGATCTCGGGTCAACGGACTAAGCTGTACCAGTGTCACGAGAGAACTGCCATCTGACATGAGGTATAATACCATCTGGGAGTTCTCGGCGAGTCCGTTCAGTGTACCCAGGCTCCACTGAGCACCCGCATACCGTCTCTGATGTCAAACACCAATGGATATAGGATCATCCATCGCCCATCACATGGGTCGAGAAGATATATGCTAGTCTACTCTGGAATCTCGATGCCCCATCTCGATATTCCTACGACTAGGAACATTGAAGGATGTACTCATGGACTACCCAGGCCCCACTAGTATGATCTGCATCATAGTCCTGCAAGTCGAGTACAAATCCTAAGGGCTTTATCAACATGTAACAGAGAGACAGAAAGTATACATGTTAAGATAAAGAGCAACCAGATAGCGTACTATCATGTCGAGCAAGAAAGTCCTACCTATATATGTCCCAGCATCCACTACAATATACATCTCTTGTACAGTAATGGCCTCTAGGGCATATATATAACTAACAATCTCCTACTTGCACTAGGGCCATCTGTAGCAGTGGTTGTAGTATCTCATACTGAACCATCCCATAAAAGTCTCTCTCTGGGAAAAGGCCTTTGTGAGTGGATCCGCCGTATTGTCCTCTGAGTCTACTCTCCTAACCTCGATCACCCTGGAGATCAACTATCTCCATGATCAGGTGATACTGCCTAGGAATATGTCTGGGTCACTGATGGGACCGGGGTTCCTTGGCCAAAGCCTCACCTCCATTGTCATACAATGGTAGGAACCTAGTTCATCTCATGAACTAATATAAACCCAAACTGCCTCTTTAGTAGTATCTTTGATAGCGATGTCACCAGCCTTTATCGTATAGTTCGCCACGGTATATAGCTTGGAACTTTTCCAACATACCGTCCCTCCACTGAGGGTAAAGACAATGCCTGCGACTGACATTCAGTCGTCCTTATCACCCTGGAACTTTTCCAGTGATTCTCCCCAGGATCAACTGATACCATCTCACTACAACTAGTGAGAATCTTAACATCCAATTAGATCTATCTCATAGATCCAAAACCCAGGATTTAGGAGGTATCACTTGGATCCTATATGGAGAATCCATGTGATAAGAGGAGGTTGACCGAGCGTAGGATAGGAAACTCTTTTCCCATTAAGAGTATGTTGTCCACGTACAATACGAGGATGACCACCTTAGTCTCTACTACCTTTTTGTATGTACAAGGTTTATCTACTATTTTGATGAAGTCAAACTCTTTGACAACCACATCAAAATAGATGATCCAACTCTGCGATGCCTGCTTTATTCTCTAAAGCAACTTGCATACGTTTCCGCTGCTCCCACTGTTTACGAAGCCCTCTGGCTGTGTACTTATAGACGTTCTCTTCTAAATCGGTATTTAGAAAAATAGTCATGACACCCAACCACCAGATATCACGGTCAAGGTATGCAGCAATGGCAAGTAGGATCCGGATGGACTTAAGCATAGCCACTGGAAAAGGTTTCATCATTATCCACGCCTGGTCGGTGACAAAAACCTTTAACAAGTCTAGCTTTGAAAGTCTCAACTTTTCCATCTACACCAAGTAATCTTCTCAAGATATACTTGCCCCTGATGGGAATTTAACCCTTCAGATATAGCAACCAAAGTCCATACTTTGTTGGTGTACAAGGATTCCATCTCAGATCGCTAAGCATCCAGCCATTCTTACAGAGTCCCACTCTTGATGGCCTGCTCGAAACTAGTTGGGTCATCATCTCATGATGCAATCCTCGCTCCCCCTATCATCGAGAAACCAAAGTATCTCTCAGGCGGATGAGGAACCCTGCTAGATCGGCGGAGAGGCTGAGGTTCGTCGGAATCTATTGAATCCTTTGGTTCTACCAAGTCATCTGCTGTAGTTTGTATAGATGGAACTCCTTCCAGTTCTGCCTTATAACCACTAATTTCTTCATAAGAAATTCCCTTTCACCAAGGTGGTACGTTGAGAAACAAAACATCTTTTGTTCCTCGGTTTGGTAGAAGATATTCCTTTGCTAATGCTTGGGATATCCAACAAACTTCTACAGAACTGACTTTGCCTCGAGCTTGTCCGGATTTTGCTTTTAGACATAGGCCGGACAACCCTAAATCTCTCTAAACTTAAGATATGGGCTTTTCCTATTCCATATCACATATGAAGTGGTAGGCAATGGATTTGATTGGAACCCTATTCAATAGGTATGCAGCTTCTCAAGTGCATAACTCCCAAAAGGAAATAGGAAACTCAGTAGTACTCATCATAGAGCGCACCATATCACATAGGGTGTGATTGCTCTGCCCCGATATACCGACGTGCTGTGGTGTATACGGAGGAGTAATGCTGAGAGAGAATCTCATTCTCTTTTAGAATAGTTCAGGAATCCCGTGCTCAAGTATTCTCCTACCTGATCACATCAAAGGACATAATACTTATATCCGTTTTTGGTTCTCTACTTCTAAATTATATTCGGTGATTATCTCAAAAGTTTCGGACTTGTGTTTCAACCGGAACATATGTCTGAATCTAGAGAGATCATCAGTTAATGTAATGAAGTACAAAGAACCGGTCCTGGCATAGGTAGACTGGGGACCTTCATACATCACTATGTATCAGTCCCAAGAGTTCACTAACTCTTTCTCTGTTTCCAGTAAACGGAGCTATGGCCATCTTATCTTTGTGACATGAATGGCATGTTTCATAAGATGTAAATTTAAACTGATTTAAATATGCATCTATATGTAACTTAGCTAGTCGGGTCACATTGATATGACCTAGTCTACAACGCCTCAAGAAGAATTCGTTCATTTCTGAACTCTTCCTCTTGTGTGTGTTCTGTACATTAAGAACCGAGGTTTGATTTAGAACGTTTATGCTTTTAGATTACGTGCCTGAACCGATCAACTCTTGGTATAGCAAATGTTCAAAACATTATCAAACAATACAAAATTATATCCTTCTTTAATAAAAAGAGACTGATATGATATTGTATATCAGGTTCGGTATCTAATAACATTCGGTTAGAATCAATGTATTATAATAATACAGGGTGATAGTGACCAACAGACTTGGCTGCAACACTTGCACCGTTTCTATCTCATGAAACTTATCACCGTTCTCAGTTCTCTACCTATTTGTAGCCCATGTAACAGATTACATATGCGGGATCCTGATCCGGTATCTAATACCCAGGACTTAGATGATACAGAGAAACAGTTCTTTGTAATGAACACACCCGAAGAAGACGCATCATCATGCACTTTCGTCGTTTGGGCGGCATGGGAATCCAGGTATTCCCCTATTTCCTGCTCGGTCTTATAACAATTATAAGTTGGAGCGGGATCAACGTTCCCCAGCTCAGTATAACAAGCGGGTTCGGTCAATACATCCATATTATTATCTTGATTAAGGCGTGACATGGTCGCTACCTGGAGAGCGAGAGAAGAAAACACTCTGCGTGCGTTCTTGCAAGATTAGATTGGTTATATATTTTATCTAATCAGGATGGCTCCCACTGTTTCTATCAAATCTTCCTTCAAACCTTAAAAGGAAAGACTAGCCAGGATTAATTACACTCTACAAGTTCGCCAATCTTTCAGCCAGGCCAGTGCCGGTACTTTGAGGGAGGTTCCCCGTGCTTTCGCACGGACCTAATTAAAATAAATCTCGTTTTCCCAGAGGCGTAACCCCGTTGTCACCTTTCTAGACACCTACTTGATCGGCTAAATGTAAAGTGCAAAACTCTCCCGGGAGTAAAAATTACACGCAGTGGGTATCAGGATCCAACTATCATATAGAAGGTATGCAATCTCATTGCAAATTTCAACACTTGAAACTCCCGATAAAGGTTTTTACCCCTATCACCTATGACCTTGGCTATTGTCAACAAATCATAAGCACTAGTCAAGTTCTACCCATCATTTCATGATTAATTAGACCCACCCACATGACCCTTGGCTAAGGTAAACAAAGTCACATGACTGTCCTAACTAATCGCATTATATGCTGTGTAGGAAGATATCACTTAGCTACCGTACACTACGCCTCGGCTATGGTCGACAAACGCAACACAAATACTAAGTACTCTACTTCCTAAAATGACGGAGGGTTGTGGATGGTTTTTAAGAAAACCTTTAACGCTTTGAACTTGATCTCGTTGCGTAATCAAATGGTTTTTAAATGGAGTGTTTTTTAGGCTTTTGCTAGTTTCGCTAAAGAGGTCACTCCCGGTGAAGGGATCTCGGCTCTTTCCTCGTCGAATGAGGTGCAGGATATTCACAATACCACTATGCAAAGCAAGAACTAGAAAAGTAGTCAAAAGACAAACCGAAGGTTGTAGCATCTGCTAGTTTCGCTAATGAGGTCACTCCCGGTGGAGGGATCTCGGCTCTTTCCTTGTTGAATAAGGTGCTGGATGTTCTACAAGGAACACCGCTATGCAAAGCAACAACTAGAGCTACCTGATTTTTGAAATTCGATTCCACAACATCATTTAGGTTTATTTTCTTTCATTAATCTCATTAATGAATATCCCATCATATTAGTCCACCTAAACATCACAGATAAATACAACGTACACTTATGACATTAGTATTCGCCTCGATGTCCCGTCTGCACCGTTAGGTTAGGTAACTAACGGCAGAACGGGGCAGGGCTAGTGCGGGTGTAAAACATAAGCAACGTCTATATAATATATCATATATACTATATACAGTATCTATCTGAACATATCACTTGATCACATCACAGATAACGCAGCAGAAAACAACATATGAAATATTGGATATATTAGGACGTTCGTGTTTTATTTTGAGCCTGTATAAAACACGGATTCCACGGTCGTGATGAATAGCCAATCCCACACCCCTAGACCCCTACGAGAGCGGCAAGCAACCCTACCAATTCTCGAGTTAGGAGACCCGGACTCGACTCCTCGAGATGGTCTCCCACTGGACCCTAGAACCCGGTTACTTGTGATCCCCGTCTTAGGTCTATCATAATGCGGAAAAGTAAATAATATACAATGGTGACAATATCCTCAGCCCGGAAGTGCCCCAATAAAATAATATTACATAGAATGAATTTTACATGAATAGAAATGAAAAACACTCATCTCACATAAAAAAACCCGGCTATTCAAACACGACGATCCAATGTAACATATCGAGCAACACATAACATCACATGTCATCAACGTAAGTAAATATGCCCATCCCAATTGTCGTTGATGTATAGCAACGAAATCGGCGATATCACATATTACACTTACGGTCCCAGAAAAGAAAGTGTAAAACTACAACAGTTGGAATCCGCAACCTCCATAGACATCGCATGCCTAACCAAATGAATTTCTTAGACGTTGCATGCCTAACAATTATAAACCCCACATTTTAGTCTTATTATCGAAAACTCTTTTCAATATCAAGTCGGGCAATTCAACAAGATTCCCGACATCCTGATCGAATACTCGTCGCAAACTTTAGTAGACAGCCGTACCCCTGGGAGCCGTCGACGAAGTGCACTAAGGCGGAACACCGCTGCCGCGAGCACCCGAACGGATGCTTTTGGTGACGGAGTTCTCCTACAGTCACTTGGTCGGGGCTATGGGGCGTGGCTGTCTATTAAGTTTACCGGCGAGTATCCGCGTACGCTACGTGATTGCGGCAGACTTTTTATCACATCAAAATCCCGTGGCAACCGATCAAATGAGACTAAACTGCTATGTTTATAACATTCAAATTAGTCATCTCATAACTAGTTGTGGATTCCAAATATTGTATCACATTCCAGATAAATAGACAATGTTAAACTTTCCGATCGAATAATCAAACACCCAAGTTTTCCCAAATAGCTCAACACTTGAAATAAGTTTAAAAACATTCATTTCATGCCACAGTACCAACGATCCAGCCGTAGAAGGGTCAAGCCAACGCCTCACATGTGGCGCGCCGTACTACCCCAAACTATAATGTTCAAAAGACAGTTTAAGACGGTCACATAATCGAGTTAAGGTTTGTTGTCTTCTAGAGGGTCCATCGCGTTACTTGCACGACTTAGAACGTTCTTAAACTACGGAAAAATCCAACACTTGGAAATTTTCCGGGTCGGGAAAAAGTGAGTTATTGATATCCGGTCGAACTTTTTAACACGTTCTAAAATTATCCGGACAAAATAAACAAAGTTAAATAATCCGATCGAATCATCGAGTCCCCAATAAAACCCAGAAAACTCAACTCTTGAGTATAAATTAAAAATTCCCAGAAAACACAGGAATTACAGACGGACATTACTGTGCAAACCACGTGCCATGATTCACCTTTTTGGCCGCGGAACCGCCGCGCAAGCCGGGTACGGCCGCGGTTCCGCCGCGCTTTGAGGGAATTAGGAGCACGTGCTGCACAGTAATTCCTAGAAAACCCTTCTGATTTTTTAAAGTATTTTTAGTTCACAAAAAATCACAATTTTAGAAAATTTCCAGAGAAGGGTAAAAACTAGGGTTTCGCGGTTCGATCGGACTTTTAACTTCGTCTAGACTTCGGTAAAGCTCTAGCTTGGCTCTGATACCACTGTAGGGTTCCTAGGCACTCTAACAAGGTTCTACAAGGCATTAACCATGCCCGATTCAAAAAAAATAGCCGTGTCGAACAACCCTAACCAAGATCGTATACTAGAGATTAAGCGAAAACTAGCAAGTTAACAACTTTAACTACAAGTGAAAGGGATTACAACCTTTGTAGATTCGGTCGTTCACTTCTGAAGCTCCGTGTTGACGTCCCTTCACTGCAATCATCGGGATCCCGGACTCTAGCGATGGTTTCTTCGGAGAAATGAGCGGGCTAGGTCGTTGACTTCGAGGCCGAAGATGATCTACGTCGAGGAGACTCAAACTCAAGCTCCATCTTCACTAGGTCAAGAACTTTGTGAGGAGAACACCCTAAACTAAATGGCAAGTAGTAGAGGATGATGAAATAGGAAGTGGGTTCACTTTAGATTTGGATTTCTCACTCTAAATCTTCACTTGAAAATTTTCTAGAGAGCTTTTCTTCACTTGAAGAAGAAGAAAAGAATAAGAATGAATTATTTTTAAAATGAATAATCAAGTGAAGTCTATCATAATGCAACCATGGGTGAGCTAACCTATGTAGAGACTAAACCATAGTTAATTATAATGGTTTGGTTAATTAATATCTTAAACAAGACAAAATGAGTGGACTTTGTCAAAGTTGCTTCAAGCTTCATGAAGCTTCAAGCCATGACAAAAGAAGCCACCATTTTGAATAATTAAGATAAATAAAAACCTAAATTATAATTAACATGGTGTATGTCACCCACCCACCCATGTTTGCATGTATCATCAATCATGATACAAACTAGTGCACAAACATATATCACATATACAACTTGTGCACATCAAGTGAGAAAAATCAATCTTAAGTGAACCAATACTAGTTAATGTAAAGTAATATATATAATATATAATTATACATTAAATCATTAAATCAACACTTGATTTAATGATCCGCTCATATCGCATATAACCGACTAATATCTAGTGTATCAATGTATCGAATCAACACTTGATTCGGTAACCCGGCTATATCTCATATAACCGTCCGATGATACAAATCGCAAGAATAGAATACAGTATCACATACTGGTATTATTCTCGGTCGCGCACATATCTCAAATACGCTCCTATTTCGTTTCGCTTGAGCCAGGAAATCTCTGTGTAGGACTCTAAAGACTCGTCAATACGCCGGCAGTAGGTGGTGATCATATCAATCACCCAGAAGCCGCAAGCGGTCTGCTAAACGTAACGGCCACCCGGGTATTGAGCGATCAGAAGATCAACGAGCAAGCCTGCTCACACTCCTGCGAATCCAATCAGTAACACTTACCGCACAGTCCGGTCTGTTCGTCTGATATGTCGCATATCTCGCCTAGAGGTGGTAAACGTCAGACCCCAGCAGCTCGATAAGCCATGCCGATGTAAGGTCCATAACAAGCGTGAAACTACTGATAACACTTACCAGTAAATCACTGCAACCCTGGCCAGGGATTTCCAGTTATGGCCGGTCGAGCATACCGCAACATCAACCCCCAATATAGGGAGAGACGAATCCCCTCCTATCGCTCATTGCCTCCATGTGAATTGGGACTGTACCCAAATACCACCTGTTTGCATGACTCAGTAGAGCCGTGGTAGGGTGGAAATCAAAGCACAGTGGGAGACACACAAGACTCTATGATGATCTTGGGTCAACAGACTAAGCTGTACCAGTGTCACGAGAGAACTGCCATCTGACATGACGTATAATACCATCTGGGAGTTCTCGGCGAGTCCGTTCAGTGTACCCAGTCTCCACTGAGCACCCACATACCATCTCTGATGTCAAGCACCAATGGATATGGGATCATCCATCGCCCATCACAAGGGTCGAGAAGATATACGCTAGTCTACTCTGGAATATTGATGCCCCGTCTCGATATTCCCACGACTAGGAACATTGAAGGATGTACTCATGGACTACCCAGGCCCCACTAGTATGATCTGCATCATAGTCCTGCAAGTCGAGTACACATCCTAAGGGCTTTATCAACATGTAACAGAGAGACAGAAAGTATACATGTTAAGATAAAGAGCAACCAGATAGCGTACTATCTTGTCGAGCAAGAAAGTCCTACCTATATATGTCCCAGCATCCACTACAATATACATCTCATGTACAGTAATGGCCTCTAGGGCATATATATAACTAACATAAGCCACTTGTCCACTATGCTTCCTCTGCTCCCACTGACCATGACAACCCTCTGGCGGAGTCATATAGACGTACACTTCTAAAGCCAGTTTAGAATGAAGCTATACTCATCCTCCTGCCGGGTCTCACAGTCTGGAACAACAGCAATGGCAAGTCTGGGTAAACAAGAACCTCCCTGTCACCGTCTTTGAGGCATACCGAAGTACCTCTCGAGTGCCTGAGGTTACCCACCATATCTGCGGAGTAGCCAATGGAATGTCAAACCAGATTGAATCTTTAAGTTCTTATCAAATATTCAGTAATCGTTTGCGGTTCTGGAATCACTTCTAGTTCTACCATACTCCCGCTACTGTTTTTCTGAAAAAAAATCCATTTTTATTAAAACTGTGGCGAGTCAAGAACAATATCACTATTGATCTTCCAAATGGTAGAAAATCAACCCTCGTCATATCCCGGGTCAACCCATAAACAGCCATTACAGAAACGTGCCTTGAGTTATCCAGAGTCTGGTTTTAAGCATAAGCCAGACAACTCCCCGTACCTTAACATCATTAAGATATGAACCGTTCTATATCCAATATAGAAGCAGAGGCGCTAATTTTATTGGAACCAGATTCAAATCATGCAGCTGTCTCCAGTGCATGTCAACTAAATGGAAGGAGGCCGATCAGCGTTACTCAACTTAGGAGTACTTCCAATTATGAGTAACCTGAAAGAGAAGCAAGTTCTCTTAATCATTACTATCAACTGAATACCATTCACAAGTATCTACATCTTCGATCACCTTGAAGAATCCCGATACTTTTAATACCTAGTTCCCTACGTTATTCATATACCTATAACTTCTCAAAACTTGGACCTTGTGTTTCTACGAAACACATGTCTAAGAACTAGAGAAGTCACAAGTAAACCGAATATAGTACGAGGACCAACCCCTCTGTCCTAATGGACACTGGACAATATACAATACTCTGTACAAGTCCCTTGAGTCTAATAACTCATTCCCTGTGTGTCGTAGGTTGAAAACTGTACTTATGGTTAAGAAGAATTACACCGCTGTTTAATGCTCCTTACCTAACCATCCACTGATATAGGTAAATGTCATAGACATAATTTCAAAAATGTATATCTCACTCTATAAAAATAGACATACAGATATATCAATTTGAAATTGGTGCATAACAGCGGATATTCAAAACCAAATATTTGCCGTCCGGCAAACAGCCCAGGCGATTTCCTCAAATATCACTAATTACAACGAATCCCGATATAATGAGTATGATCACCCAATTCCCAATAACTTACTCTCACTCATCATCTGTAAAACCATACAGATGTGAGAATCATACCTGGTAAATACATACTCCGGAGCAAGTGTCTAATTGGGAAATCAGTTTTCTTTCAACAGTACACAGTGAAACTGAAATATTGAAATGTTTTGTAGGGGTATCCAGATATTCCTAGTAATGCCTCTTCCATTATCAGATTCACAACTGTAACCATATATTTCTTTGCCATCTCGAAATCCCTTTATATGTCTTTAGTCATTTCCTTCTGTACACCCTCTTAGGCTAAATGGTTTTCTTCCTTCCCTACCGTTCGGCACCAGCCTATAGTTTGGAAGAAGACTATCCAATAAGCATAATGGGTGTACTGTCCTAATTCTAGGAGCACTCGCAACACGAGAGAAGGTAAAGATAAAAGACACCTGAATAAACCTTATTCCTATTTCTCCTGAACCAGAATCCATCCACGAATTGGAACAAGTTCCTTTCGAGTTCATATATAACCATACGATGGAGTATCCAAATAACTGTGGATCTTCGTAGTGATACGGAGTGTCCTAGAGAAATACAAAGGTGAAGTGGGAGTTGTAATGAAATACTTGGTTTGGTCGTGAATAGCAGTCGCAGTTTATTTTGCCCTCTTACTAATCCCTTTATATGTCTTTACATAATACCTTCTGTACACCATCGTTAGGCTAATTGGTTTTCTTCATTCCCTACCGTTCGGCACCTGCCTATGGTTTGGAAGAAGACTATCCAATAAGCGTAACAGGTGTACTATCCCCTAATCCAAGGAGCACTCGCAACCTAAGAGAAGGTAAAAGGAAAAGACAACTGAATAGTCCTATCCGTTTTCTCCAGAACCGGAAGCCATCCTCGAATAAATTCCTTCGAGTTCGTATATAACAATACGATGGGTTTATCCAATGGAAGTGGACGTTCGTAGTAATACGGGGTGTTCTGGAGAAAAATGGTAAAAGTAGGGGTGGCAATGAGGTATGCAACTCTGACAATCCAAAATCCAGTGTTATAAGAAGGTTTGGTCAACTTGCGCACTGAGTCATAGTCAAGGGTCGGGTCATGGTCGCTGCCAAAGAGAGAGAAAAAAAACACTCAGCGTGCACTCTAACCTAAATCAGAATGGTTATCAATTTATCTAATCAGGAAACCTCCCACTGTAACCTCAAATTTTCCTCCAAACCTAAAAGAAGAATTAGTCGGGATTACCTGAGGAGTAAACCAACTCATCAGTGGGAATCGGGATCCAACTATCATCGCATGATAACGTGACAGAATCCGCTCACGTTATCACACTCCAGAAGGTATGCGCATATCTGGAAAGTTTCAGTTTCTTTAGAAACTCCCGATTTGTGTTTTTACCCCTAGGACCCAAGTGACCTTGACTGAGCCAACATATCAAAGGATCCTAGCCAAGTTCAACCCGTCATTATCTTGATTGCATTAGACCCACCCGCACGAGTCCTTGACTGAGCCAAAATGACAGTACGACTGTCCTAACCAATCACATATCCATAAGACAGAAAAGCATTACAGAGCTACCGCACACTACGCCTCGGCTGAGCACGACATACGTAGCACGAATACTAAGAAATACTAAACTGAAATGACGGAGGGCTACGGTTGGTTTTTGGCGAAAAACCTTTAACTTAATGAACTTGGTATCGTTGAAGGAACTCGATAACTTTTTATAAAAATATAGTAACGTAAACCTTTTGCTAAAGAGGTCACTCCCGGTGAAGGGATCTCGGCTCTTTCCCCGTAGAATGAGGTGCAGGATATTCCAACTGAATACCACGATGCAAAGCAAAAGGAAATCGGCTATAGTGAAGTTATTACCCTGACGCAAACTTCTATCCAAGGGGTCACTCCCGGTGAAGGGATCTCAGCCCTTGCCTCGTCGACTGAGGTGCTGGATATTCATAACCGAATACCACTGTGCAAAACAAAAGAAAACGCCGTTGCAATAACAGCTTTTTGAAAAATTGTTCCAATAACATCAGAATAGTTTTGTTTAGCTTGCATTGATCCGAATCAATGCAGTCCCATCAATTGATCACACCACAAAGAACGAAAATAATGATGTACGTATATGCCATCCGCATTCGCCACTGGGTCCCGTCAGCAACCGTTAGGTTACTAACTAACGACAGAGCGGGGACAGGACTAGCGCGGATACAAAACATATACAACATCTACGAGTAATATATCAATATATAATATTCGTTCAAGGCGTGATAAAATGCAACATCACAGAAATGTAATAAGCATCACAGAACAATACAGATATCTGGGATCCCCGGGTTTCATAGAGCCGCTACTGAAACCCGAAGTTCCCCTGGTCGTGTGGATAGCCTGTGCAATGAAATCCTAGAACCCTACGGGCGCGGCAAGTTACCCGCCAAAACCTAAAGTGAGGCAGCCCCCTTCAACAACGTGAATAGACCACCCAGCACTTCACGGAATCCGGTAACTTGTGCACCCCTCCTTGGGTCAACCTATACCCCCTACGAGTGCGGCGAATAGCCCGCCAATTCTAGAGTGAAGCCCCCTCCATCTCAAAGCCATGAGATGCGGGCCCGTTGCCCTCTAGAACCCGGCTATCCGTGCACCCCTCCGTGGGGTAAACCTAGTACAGAAAGTAAAATATACATACAACGGGTACATCGACCTCAGCCCGGTCGTGCCCCAAAAGAATAATATACAAACAGGCAGTAACGGCAGTCCACATGTTGGACGCTCGCCCCGCAATATCAAATGTACATAAATAACCAAGCCGTACTACCATTGCATCCAGGCTGTCCCTCACGACAAATCTGTAATATCACAGCACAACATAGAACATCAACGTGAATGTCACGTTCGCAAATCCGTCTAAAAGGGCTATAGCAGTTAGATAGGATTTACCAATCAAATGACATTCACGGCCGCAGATATAATGTAAATACTGTGAACTAACATGTTTAAAATTTTCGATCGACTAAATTTACCGAAGTGGGCCCCAAGCACAACTGTGGCACTCAAAGAAAATCTGGGCCCAAACAGAATATACCAAAAACCCTATTTCCATGTCAGAGAGGCACTGTAGAAATTTGGTGCAGAGAGGAGTCAATAGTGTGGCGGAACCGCGGCCAGAGCATAGGTTTGGCCGCGATTCCGCGGTGGAACAGTAATGTTGGGGCACCAAATTTTCACAGAATTCTTATAAAAACCTGCACGTATTTTTACAATGTACCAAATAATTTTTTGACCATTACAAAAATTCGACAGAAACCGTGGCATGAAAAAACGCGGTTTTTGAAAATCCGTTCGATCAAACTTGTAAACACGTTAGAGCAAGCTACACTAGGTTAATGGCGTGGCTCTGATACCATGTAGGAGTACGGTAGCACCCCGGCCGTCTTTCCGAAATACGGAAACAAAAATTTTTCTTGACTTGAAAACCGGCACTACCGCATCCTAAAACCCCGGATCGTAACCATTAACCTAATGCTAGCAACTAGAGAATAGGGTAGAAAGCTATACCGAGCGATCCGTGTCCTTCGGTCTTCGGCCTCCACTCCGATCTCCTCGCGGAATCTCCGGTCTTCATCTCCTCATCGGAACGAGCACCACATCGCCAGGTTCTTTTACGGGCTCCCACCTCTGGACCGAGGCAACTCGGGCACGAAGTTGGCGAGCCGACGTGCCCAAGGGTGCTGTAGGTGAAGTGTAGGATAGTTTGTCTCTCACGGGTAGTGAAGTTGCCTTTGAAGGAGGGAAGAAGAAAATGAGCTTTTGAGATGGCTATGGATTTTTGTGGCAAAGCATAATATGAGATGAACAAATTTTTCCCCATCCCAAAATGAATTCCCTCATCTTCTAGTGGTGGCCGGCCATGACTAATGAGAGAGGAAAAGATACAAGGGAGGTGAGTGTAGTAAAAGGAATGGTGACCATAAGCCAAAAGCATGTGTCACATCAATATCAAAATCAACTCTTATCTCATCCTTTCTCATTAATGCAATGAAATGTTGAAAGAAAAATCAAAGATGCTTGGACCATCATAATCCTCCATTTAGAAATAAACCTCCTCCACAAAGCTAATTTGCATACTTGCAAATAACCCCCTCCATCGGAAAAATCCGGCCATGAAGGAACAAAGGAAAACTGGCCGAAACGGAATGCAAACTGGCAACTTCAGAAAACTGATCCCGTAATAAATTACAGGAAAACCCCGCGACTGTATATACATACCCGCAATTGTATTCCGACCGAATACAAAGGCAAAGAGACAAAATCTACACTGTACAATACTAGGATACGGCTTAAACCAAAGCCCGCTAGTATTATCCGTCCGATCATGATCCGTGCAATACCGCACGTATCTGAATGAACCCTGCCATATCTCCATACGGCCTCTACAGCGTTTCGCCCGAAACTTGAGAAACTGTCTGTGGGGGACACTAAAGACTCGTCAATACTTTGGCTGAAGATTTAACCACTAGCACATCAGAGGTATTAGCCGTACGTAACGGGCTACCAAGTATTGACCAAAAGGGAGGTCGATGAGCGAACTCATCCTGACACCTTACTGAGCCAGTCAGTGACAATATCCGTATAGTCCAGTCCGTTCGTCTATGAGTATCGCTTGGCGGGCCTAGGGTGTTGGTAAAATTTAGACCCCCAAAAGCGGTACAAGTCGTGTCGGAGTGTAGCCCAGAACACACTGAGATACTACTGGAATACCAACCAGTAAATCTCCTTTCTCGGCCGAGGGCTTTGTGTAATGGCTCTCCTAGACACAGCGCGATCTCACCCTCAAACCGGGAGAGACGAACCCCTGCAGATCCGCTCACTGCCTCCATGTGGCTCGGGACTGTACCCAACTAAAACCTGTTTGCATGACTCCTTTGAGCCGTGGTAGGGTAGTAATCAAAGCACAGTGGGAACTCACACGAGACAAATGATGATCTCAGGTCGATGAACTAACCTGCACACATGTCACCAGGGAACTGCTATCTGACGTTTGGTATAATCCCAACTAGCATGTTCCCGGCGAGTCCTGTCCGGTGTACTCATAACCCAATAAGCACCTGTATACATCTTAGGTGAACCAACTGACACCAGTGGCTTGTGACACCGGCCACCGCCCTTCGTCGGTGTCTCGACTGTATACAGTAGTCTACTCTGGAGTATCGATGCCCTGTCTCGAAACTCCCACGACTAGGGACCATTTAAGGATTCGCTTATAGACCCCAGCTCTCACGTATATGATCGCCATCATACTGCTGGCAGTCAAGCAAGAATCCAAAGGGCTCTATCAATGTGTATTAGTGACCTCTAATGTCACCTAAAGCAGTACACGATGATAAAGATAAACGAGATAGCATACTATTATCTTGAGTAAGACTGTCCTATCGGCATAGGTCCTCCCTCAATCATTGCAATCACGTGCCTGTGATCTAATAATTGACTCGGAGGGCACTATCTCCAACAGGATCCGCAGCGGATCGGCCAACTCGGCCGTGGATCCGCGGCCGTTTAGTGCGATCACTGCATGAAACTTCCAGGTTGATTTCTTGTTGGCTTTCTGGCACTTTCCTGATGTCTGGAATATTTTTATACTTTCTTGTATACTGCCAGATTTCAAGTTTTTTACTTGACGTATTTTTTGAGCACTTTTAGCAGTTCTGGCTCTTTTAACTGGAGAATTTCCTACACACAATCTCGAGACAAGTGTTTGATACACAAATGATCATGCGTGCAATAATGAATACACAATTTCCCTCATGTTTTTGGTATTTTGCAGACAAATTGCTAATATGTGCTATATTTATACCAAACACCTTTAGATGATTGCAAAGAGTAGGGAAATTGCTGTGTTAAAAATGCAATATTTTCGACTGATCATGTCATCTCGGACACTTAGGAATAATATTGAGACTGTAGCTCCTTTTTGGAAATACCTTCAGTAACTATCGATGCATGCAAAAAAAAATTCGGGTACTGTCTCAGAACAGTCCTGCTCGGTTACTAACCTAAATAGTAAATACCACGTGCGTCTGGTGCGCACAGAAATCGAAATCAATGAATGTGCCATATATGTGCACAGAAACTAAAATCTAAGTGCAACGGGTGTGCACGAAAACACCTGTCAAGGGCAACGGTGCGCCTGCCAACAATATCAGGTGTATCTGATACGCACGGAAAATCCCGATTTAGTGCATCTGGTGTGCACCAAAATCGCATCAAGCATGCTAAGTATGCGCAAGAATCAAAATCAAGTGCACAAGGTGCACGGAAACAATTTTCGAATATCACAGATCGAAATCGACGGTATACAACATACCTCAATCCAAATCAGGTATACCGTGGTATATAATCTCAAAACTACGTGCATCAACATGCACATAATCGAATCAAAGTACTTAAAGTGCATGAAAAACTACACCGAAGGCACAAGTCAAATCACATACATGCCATAGGCATGAAATAAAAATCAACCATCTCGAACGAAATCAAATCGAAGTCGAGTGCAGCTGTAGTGCACAAAATCTCAATCATGCAAATAAATCGCCCAAAATACCAAAATCCAAAATGACGGATACGTGATATTCGAATCAGCAAATCGTAAGTCGTAAACACTGTCGTCGATATGTCATTCCTTCAAAGTCGAGAAGGTGTCGGTGCTTCCAAAGCTAGCAGAGCAAGATATCTACTTGCCTCCTATTCATGGTCTGGCGCCTCGTGCCCTTAGGCTCTCATCTCTCACTTCGGATTACAAGTTACATAACTCCTCCGCTCAATGGCCCAATATGGAATGATGATGGAAACAGTTCCGCTCTGCCACATCCTCTAAAGATCTCTAGCCAACTATCATGTCACTCATAGCATGTATCGTCGATCATGCTGAACTCTGGCCTACTGGGTGTGCGTGATACGACTGATCCTGGGTCCACATCTTCTCGTGTAGTATTCCAGAAAGATTCTGTCGGGGTCTCTCCTAATTCTCATTTTTTCCGAACTGCCCGTAAGTTATCACCCTTTACTAAATCAATTTCTTGTTCCGGAACAGCTGCATACACATCACGCCATCTTCCAAAAAAATATATATCCATATTCAACGTCTCTACATGCGTATCATATCTCTGATGTCAACGGAGTGAAACGTCATCTCTTCAAGATCTCGTACGAACCTCTTACTCCACTTTTCTCTAATGTCGACTAATTCGGACTCGTCTCTTCGTAGCTGTATGGACTGCACTACAAACGGCTATACTCGTATCTAGAGTCTCCCTTCTGAAACTATGAACTAGACAGCTCAATATTTGGTTGTAGGTATCTTGTCAATTACCTTCTCAGGAACTCGCTCAATTTATCGAAGTGATGCGCTTATGCTCGTCCTCTCTCGATCGACTCACAACGTGCCTGTGTGAAGTCTTCTCTAGCTGATATCAATCAATCTGATGACCTCGCATCGGGGTATGCAAACGAACCACATGTCCTAGTCATTCATCCATGGGTGACTAGCGATCTTCTATCATATCCTTAAGCACAAACTTGTGCTGCAATAGCTTCAAACATCTGGGCGATATCTTGTTAGTCGCAGCAATAGCTGTCTCATTCGTCCGCCCACTAAACAATGCCTCAATCCTCAAGAATAGAAGATACATTAACGGTCATCACGTTCTAGTCGGCCTCTAACAGTGGCCCAATCCTTTGGTGCTGATCTGAACGTTCGAGAAATCTTAGTAAAAACAAACCATCAAAACGCTCGTGTCACGAGGGACACAATAAAATGACATATCTATGAAATCGTGTGTCACCGGAATTACGCCCTGTTCAGTCTTCGTCCAGGACGAGCTCACGCTGACCGCAACTCTAGCCGCAGCTCTCTCTATTAGTACAACCGTGGTAACAGAAACCACCATCCGACATCGATGAGGATAGATCAAAGGAATGAATAGAATACGGTGCAAAGAAATGTTCATTCTAAGGCTTCTTAAGCTGAGTAGCATATCGTAAGTATGCCATGAAACATACACACGGTACGTCACTCTGCTTAAGTCACCAACTCCATCAACCAAGGTCAACCTGCGCGACGAAAGTTCGGGTCTAATACCCCCTCGACCAAGTCTAAGTTCCATAAGGTCAAGCCAAAGTTCCGAATATATATATATATATATATATATATATATATATACACTCCGCATAGTCAAACCTAGACTCGAACCAAGGTTAAACCTAGCGCTCTAATACCAATTTTGTCACGACCCGAAGGTACGGAACGCGACTGGCACTTAAATTATGAAACGTCTAGAGGCGTAACGTAATCTAAGCAAGCCAAAACCTAGAAATCTAAACCATTTTTAAATGAAAAGAGTGAAGGAAAACTTGTTTAAAAGCAACATCATATTTTTCCCGAAAATTTCGGCAGAGTCTCCTTTGTAAATACAGGCCCCTAAACAGGTACAACACATGATGTACATAAATAATGAATAAAGGCATCCCCAAGAGGGAGCTAGCTCTTCACCAATTGGCGGAAACAACCACGCAATCAATATAATATACAACGCCGAAGGGCGAGGATCAAAACTCAGAAAGAAAACCAACATCCTTAAGAAAATCAGAGAAGAACCCCAATAATACAAGCGCGCGACTCTAAGGTCGAAATAATACACAACTGGTTTTCTAAGTCTATCAAAATATATAAGTCCGGTTGATGGAGTTTACTAGATACAACTGAAGTAAATAGAGTACAACGGTGGTCACGATGCAAGTGAACCCACCTACCAAAGCAATCACCCAGAAGGAAGCAGTGCGCCAGCAAGCCGCAACAAAACCTGTACGGCAAAACCTGTAAGAAACTGTGGCACAACGGGGGTGGGTTGCCAACTCATGAGTAGAAAACATCACCGAGAAGAAATCGCATGTATGACTCTCTCCTAGGTCATACAATAAAAATACACACACATTTATATATCAACAAGGGTGACTGTATATCATAAGTGTGATACCAAAGTACTCGTCTCCGTGTCAAGAGTAATAATATATCGATGCTTGACATGTACTAATGCATCATCCAATGTGTGTCCAGCAACGACACACAAACCATGATAAAACCCAAGTGCCCAGCATCGGCACTCAAAACATCATGAAGTCCGTATCCAACAGCGACAAATAATACTCAAATCTCGTGCTCCGCAGGATCGGCCCATAACTACAATCGGTATCCTCCGAATATCCGTCGAGTTTCCATACAATCACTGGCCAGTAGTGCTCCCCTGTCGGGCTCAACGACATCATCTGCGATCTTCTTACCCCGAGGTACCGCACCGGGTCTACCATGTACCCGCAAACGGTTCATCCCCCTCCTCAAATCGAGTATATGATACCGCTTAAGAACCGAGAAAACATATGGTCGATGCCTCTCCCATCATATCATGAGAAAACCGCAAATTTCTATTTATTAGAAATGATAATGAGTTTATAAATCCTTGCGGTTTCTCCAAATCCAGAAATCTCATGGAAAATCCGAATCCCATAATCAAGAGTCAATAAACAGTGAATACCAGCATAACGCCCCATAATATTGCATGATAAATGAATATACACGTGCATGGATATCTAAGTAGAAGATGCAATATCTAAACTAGCATAGTAATGATATATTAGAACTATCAGCTAGCAAGTTATATCAGTGAAGTAATATTCTCTAAAGTGTACGTGACATGGCAGTTACCGATGATGATGTGTGTGAGCCGGCAAGCAAGTGTTCGTAGACATACACATCATCAGTAATGGTGCTAGTGTCCTGACAATATGGGTTCATAATAACAAAAGAAATCACCCGTATAAGCATGCAATGCGATAAGAACAATATGAATATATGGAAAAAGATGTAGTAACTGCAACATATAAATATATGCAGTTATATATATATGAGTCATACAGTTTTGGCATTTGAAAGAGCACAAATCGTGGTATTTAGAAAATAGGGGTTACCGTATTTTTAAGAAAAGGTACGTCCTTTGAAAAATCCGTAATATCCTTCGGGTTGTCTTTTTGGAAATACCCACGATTCGTTAATTTCTGAAAATAAGTATGACTCGAGCCTGGTCCAACCTCTTCCTAATCAACTAAAAGACTAAACTAAAGAACTAGTTGAAAGGTTAAGAAATCTACATAAATTTCGAGTCGATATATCTAATAGTCGGCGATCCCGCCTCAATAGCGTCACGTATGGTAAAATATATAATTCGATATCCTCGAGTCAAGAGTGCGAATCAAACATCATAATTATACTTCATACGGTAAAATCCACCGTACGGCATCCCAAAATTGGGGTACGGGTCAATTATCACATATACCTCATTATTCATATGGTATCATTATCATAATATCCTGAATCAGGGGTACCATTCTATAGTCTAGTACATACCAATACCATCAAACATATATCCGCATGTGAATAAAATCGCATCGCCCATCGATCCACTATAATATCATGTCGTATCTTATAACACGACCCAAATCACATAACCGATCTCATGGCATCATGCCCGATCACATCGACTCATCTCTAAGTATCATATACTATTCTCGTCACCCGTGTATACGTATGTGTGTGTGTGTGTGTATGTACAAACGCGTCCACACACACACACACACACACACACACATATATATACATAAACATATACACTCAAAACCATATCACGTGTGTGCATGTGTGTGTGTGTCTACCTTACTCTAGGGTTCGCGACTAAAAAACTTACTAAAATCACTTTCTTTCAATTACAGTAAAACCAACCCATGTCTACTAAAGTTTTTCTTGCTAATTATAAACATCTCACAACAACACATATGTATATATATATAAATGCATCATACCCTACGAAATTGCGGAGGTGCTATACGCCATCCACCCGACTTCCCCCGTAGATATACATCTACTCAACTTGACGCCTCAACTAATCTGATCTGATCTCCGTCTTGTCTTTTTCCGCTCCACATCCGACGCTTCTGCACCCGATCCTAAAATCGCACAAAAGCAGTTAAAAGGATAAATAAATGATAGTCGTAGAAACAAACGATACAAGATAACCACGCGCACCAACTAGACGCGCACATACTTGGTGCACGAAACGCGCCGCGACAATGCCACAAACTACATCTAGGGTCACTATATGTGAAAATCCCCAAATTAAAACCCAAACGTACTAATCGTGGTTTCACAACACACAAAATATTATATGAAATATATTGTAATTCATCCAAACCTCAAACTCGAATAAACGCTATTTTTTCCGAAAACCTAGTAAGCAACAATTACCCGTTTTAATACTAATCTAGATGTTTTAGCAATTTTAACGGCCACATAGCTCACTTAATATCTCAATTAGGTCACACAAATACCAACTAGATTTTTAATCTCACTTATTTACGTAATCCAGAAATTCTAGTTTGCAAAATTCTGTAATTTAGACAATTTTAAAGTGACAATTTGCAAACTAACAACTAGGTTGGGTTTTGAAATTCTCAAGATGTTAAATTACACATCATAACCATAACCAAATAATCAAAATCCAAACTTGATTCAAAACCTTCTCTTTAAATCTCAAACTTGAAATTAGAACCAAATTAATATCTAAACAAGTTAGCTTAAAGCATTTAACTAATAAATTAAACATTGGGTTAAGATTTATACCTCACACTTTTGTATATCTAACTTGCAAAATCTTGGTCTCCAAAAATGGTTTCATGCTCCAAGATCCATGCTTTAATTGAACAAAGAATAATGGGTAATATTTAATTAGGAGTTTGTGAGGTTTTAGTTTGGATTTTTGATGGAATTTTGCAGGTTTTTGATGGAAAATGATGTGGGGAAAATGGGGAAGGGCTGCTGCAGTTTGGCTTGGCTGAAATGGGAGAGGGGAGAGAGAGAATGTGTGGGTGTGTTGTGAAGTCAAGAAAATAAAGCCCATACCTCATATCTAACACCATATCTCTTTCTTTAATTATTTTCTTTTTATCTTTTCTTTTGTTGTGAAGAATGAAGTGGGGACTTTGGGGAGTGGGGCAGCCTATGGTCGGCTAGCATTGGGAAATGGGGGTGTGAGAGTGAGGTGTGCGTGTGGGGGTGTGTAGAAGCGTCTCCAATTATTACCTCTTTTACTTATTTCATTAATTATCTTATTTTCACAATTTAAGCTTTTTTCTTTTGTATTTTCAAAACCATCTTGACAACTTCTTTTCATTTCAGAAACAACATGTTACAATTTAGTTTAATGTGTCATGATGCACAAAACTTGTATTAACTCATTCTAATTTATAATTATCACTAATTAAATGTATTAGTGAAGACTTAAAATAATATTAAAAATAATTATTTAAGAAAAATATTTAGTTAAACTAGAAATTTACAAGTGACCAATTAAATACTAAATACTAGCAATTACATAGCTAGAATAGGTATATTTAAGTCTATATTGGAAAATAATTATATCCTTGTTTTTACGGAAAACACCAGTTATTTTACCGATAATCGGAAATTTCACCTAAACGGTTTTCAAAACGTTACACATTTTCTCCGATCCTGCCATCAATCGTTTAACCTTCGATGCTTGAACTCAATCCTCTGTCGTCTTACCTCAAGTATGCTTACTTAGGTGAGAACGAGACCCTTCCTGTAATCATCTCGGCTTCTCTAGCTCTAGAGCAAGAAAAAGCCCTTCTTGCGGTCTTGCAATCCAATCGGCAAGCTTTCAGCTTGTAACATTTTGAAATATTCCAGATAATGAATTAAATTTTATAGTTAAATAGATAATGTTATTTAATTTTTATTGTAGTAAAGAGGGCTTTTTAACTTAAAGCAGAATTAAATTAGTAAAGAAAATAGTGTTTATATAATAGCATATGTAATGGGGGATTTTTGTGGAAAATTTTAGTTTCCTTATGCAAATTAGAGTTGTTTGAGGTTTTTTATGCAAAAGGAGTAGGACTTGGTTAAGGTTAACTTAAACTCTTGGTGTATCATAACACCATGAAGACATCTCCTTCTTCCATATACACCTCATGCACACACCTCACCCTTTGCATGAAAACCCCACCATTTTCCATGCCACACCTCCTACTTCCATGGAACTATCACTTCCTTGTTTGATGACACCTCCTCCTACAACCCTCACTCACTCCACTTATCTTGTTAAGTTCATATATCTTTTGAAAATTAAAAATAAAACTGAAAGGAAAGAAGAAAACATCCTAGAACAACAAAGAAATAGAAAAAAAGAAAAGAAAAGAGAAGAGAAGAGAAGGAGTGAACTAGGTGCTAAGGATTCTCACCATCACCAAGCTAGGATCTTAGAGCTTATGCATCTTGGAGAAAGCCTTTCAGCAATCTTGCTGTAGGTATAATACTTAACTCTGTAGGATTTTAGTTCTGTAAAGGTTTAAAAGTAGAAATCGGATACCGGAAATGTCGTATTTTGGGTGAATATAGGCTCTGTGTTAATCTGCTATAGTTTAGATGATAATTAGCATAACTAAACAGTACCTTAATCTTATTAATTGGACTTAGAATAACCCATAGGAAGACGGACCCATTACCTCGGATTTTGGTCGGCGACATATAGGCAAAATCCGAGCTCGTCGGTTTTTTAGTGGAGTTGGGTGTTGGTATTTTTAGGGTAGGTCTCTGTATATGTATTAAGATATTTGGTATTGTTTGTCTAAGTTATTTTAGCAGTATATGGAATCTGGAAGCTAATATCTGAAATAGGAGTTAAAATTCTAAAACACGACATAGATATTTCGTAACGCGTTTCTGTTTTCTGTTATGAACATGGTAAAATCCAGTTAGTATAAGTCTTAGATAGTTTGTAATAATAGTATGTAGTATAGTTAATATGGAAAACTTGTATTTTCATGTTTTCGCCGTATCGGAGTTCGGTCGTTTCTTATACGAATTTATATCGATGTTAGATTTGAGTACGGGAACTTCGAATGCCGTAAGGAAAGGAATGGAATTGATGATCTCAGTTAATTCGACATATTCTGGTGAGTAGACTAAATATCTACGGAGGAAATTTTGTATGGATGGTGTGATACGCCCGTGGTTTGAGCTTAAATTATAATTGTTCCTTCGTTTATAAAGTTTGATCATAAGCATTTATATATATATATAAATCATCATTTTAATAATCGTTAGAACACTGCACAAGTTATCGACGAGTCTTGCTGCACATGCACATATTTACATGTTACACTACACCTCGTCGATATTAACATGTCACATATACACTTAGTACTTATTATCCTAAATATGATTCACATCATACCATAAACATCAAGAATGGTAGTTATTTTCATAAATGTCATCTTGTTTTATCTTCAAGTAATTGTAGTTCTGATATAAGATGCATTGGATTACTACTGATTTATGGTTTTGAGTTTTATACACTATCGAAAAGAATCAATGATTTTCATGATTGATGTGACATGTCCACAATGAAATGTTTTTTTGATTTGGTTTTGTTCCGAACCGGATGGGGTAGCTATTTTAAGTCGACGTTACACACCCCACTAGATGCGGGGAGGCGGAATAGGTAAAACAATCATTTTGTTCAAGGTAACATCGACTAACTTTACGAATCTTTGCTAAACCCTAACTAACAAACTATCTAGAAGTGCTAAACTACTATGATAGATGATTATACCTCAAGATACTAGTCCTTCTTGTTCTTGTTGTTCACCTCCTTATCGGCCTCCTCGATGTAATAGAAGATCCACCAGAGAGTTCCTCCTTCAAGTTTTAACCTCTAACTTGAGGTAACTAAGTTGCTAGGATTGCAAATCAAAGTGACCTAGAAGATATAGAAGTGGATTAAGGATCTATTAGTCTTTCTAACCCTTGGGATCTCAACACATGAGAGGATTAGGGTTGGGTTGAAGAAGAGGAGAGCTTGAGGAGAGAGAGTGTGTTAGTTAAATATGAATTGAACCCTTCTCACTTTGAATAATATGAAGCACAAAAAATATCTTGCACAAAATATCTTGCACAAATATCATCTATGCTTCATTTAATTCTTGAGATGAATCATCTCATGAGTCCTGGTGCAATTAATGATAATAACATATAAGCTCTCCAACTCATTAAGTTTAATTCATAAATGAATTAAAACTAAATGAGTCACCTTTCTTCTAGATACTTCTCGACTAATTATGAGAATGCCCCTCCCATCCGTATTTACGAAAAACACGGATATACTGAAACTGCATAAATCCAATAATCGAATACTAGAATCTGGCATGAACTAAAGCCCGCTAGTATAATATGTCCGAACATCATACATGCACAAGTACACGTATATGTCCAAACCCTATCGTAAAACCATACGAGCTCTATATCGTTTCGCTTGAAGCAGGGAAACTCTCTATGTGGGACTCTAAAGACTCAACACTACACTGGCAGTGGGTTTAACCACAGGCCGCAAACGGTACTAGCTGTACGTAACGGTTCCCAGGTAGATGTCGATAAGAAGGTCGATGAGGAAACCCATCCGAACTCCTACTGAGCCGATGTGACAATCTCCGTACAGTCTGGTCTGTTCTTCTAAGACAATCGCATATCGGGCCTAGAGGGCAGCAAGCGTCGGTCCCCTAAAACCGGTATAAGTCGTGTTGGAGTGAAGCTCATTACACCTTGAGAAGCTACTGGAAAATCTACCAGTAAATCTCGCTTGCCCTTGCCAGGGACTTTGCGTAATGGCTCTCCAAACACAGTGCGATATCAACTCCCAATACCGGGAGAGACGAATCCTATCTAACTGCCACTGCCTCCAAGTGCTTCGGGACTGCACCCAACTGCTACCTATTTGCATGACTCCTTTCAGCCGTGGTAGGGTAGCAATCTAAGAACAGTTGGAACACACTCGATGCGAAGCAGCAGTATCATGTCTACGGACTATGCTGTACTCATGTCACCTGGGTACTGTTAACTGACAACGGGTATAATACCAACCAACAGTTCCCTGCGAGTCCTGTCCAGTGTACCCGTAACCCAACGAGCACCTGCATACTATCTCCAGTACAACGTACTGATGGCTGTGGGACAGACCATCTCCCCTGCTGGGACGAGAAACATATACACTAGTCTACTCCGGAGTATCGATGCCCTGTCTCGATAATCCTATGACTAGGGACCTGAAAAAGGATGTGCTTGTAGACTACCCAGCCCCACTAGTGTGACTGCCATCACAACGTTGGTAGTCAAGCAAGATCCTATGGGTTCTATCAATATGTATTTGCGATATGCTTAAAAGAAACATATACACATATTAACGCAGATATAAACCAAGTAGCATACTACTATGTTGAGCAAGACTGTTAATACAACTGTGAATATCCCAAACTTCCATTAAATAATATACAAACTAGTATGATACAATAATGGCCCCTAGGCCATATACACTAACAATCTCCCACTTGCACTAGGGCCATGTACTGGCGTATCGAAGACCTATCATCGCGAATAGCCTCTTGAACTGTGTCTGAGGTATGGCCTTTATGAATGGATCTGCAGTGTTCTCCTCTGTAGCAACTCTCCGGACATCGATCTCCCGGCGATCTATGATCTCCCTGATCAGGTGATACCGCCTTAAGATGTTTTTGGACTTCTGATGGGACCTGGGTTCCTTCGCTAAAGCTATAGCGCCGTTGTTGTCACAATACAGCGTTATTGGATCAACAATGGTATGAACCACCTGAAAATCTGTTAGGAACTTCTTCATCCAGACTGCTTCTTTTGCAGCATCGCAAGTAGCTATATGCTCCGCTTCCATCGTCGAGTCAGCAATGGTGTCCTGCTTAGAACTCTTCCAGCACACCGTCCTTCCATTGAGGGTAAAGACATAACCTGACATGGACTTGGAGTCATCCTTGTCACTCTGGAAGATGGAGTCAGCAAAAGCCTCGATCTGGAGGTCTTTTCCGCCGTAAACTAAGAACATATCCTTAGTCCTTCTCAGGTACTGGAGAATGTTCTTTACTGCTATCCAGTGCTTCTCCCCTGGGTCTGACTGATACCGGCTTACCATGCTCAGTGCGTAAGCTACATATGGTCCGGTACACAACATCGCATACATTAAAGAGCCTACCGCAGAAGCGTAGGGTATAACTGCCATGCGATCCCTTTCGTAATCAGTCTTGGGAGACATTTCTTTGGAGAGGGTGATTCCGTGACAAGCCGGTAAATTACCGTGCTTAGAATCTTCCATACTGAATCTTTTCAGTATAGTGTTGATATACCTGGACTGCGAAAGTCCCAACATCCTCTTAGATCTATAACGATAGATCTGGATCCCCAGAATGTAAGAGGCATCACCCAGGTCTTTCATGAAGAACCCGTGTGACAAGAATCATTTGACAGATTGTAGCATAGGAATGTCATTTCTTATCAAGAGAATGTCATCCACGTACAAGACGAGGAATACGACAGTTCGTGCTACAATTTTACTATATATACATTGTTCATCTGGATTTTTGATAAAGTCATATTCTTTAACCGTTTCATCAAAACAAATGTTCCAACTCCGCGATGCCTGCTTTAGTCCATAAATGGACTTAAGCAACTTGCACACTTTCCCGCTGCTCCCACTCTGATTGAAACCTTCTGGCTGATCTATATACACGCACACGTCTAAATTACAATTTAGAAAAGTCGTCTTTACGTCCATCTGCCAGATCTCATAATCATGGAAGGCGGCAATGGCAAGAAGGATCCGAATGGATTTGAGCATAGCCACTGGAGAAAAAGTTTCGTCATAGTCCAAACCAGGTCTTTGACGAAAACCCTTTGCAACAAGTCTAGCCTTATAGGTTTCCACCTGTTCATCTACACCAATCTTCTTCCTGAAGATCCACTTGCATCCTATTGGTTTTACCCCATCTAGAGCAAAGACCAAAGTCCATACTTTGTTGGTGTACATGGACTCCATCTCGGTCCGCATTGCATCCAGCCATCTTACTGAGTCGCCGCTCTGGATGGCCTACTGGAAACTAGTAGCTTCATCATTATCAATGACGCAATTCTCCCTATCCCCATCTATGAGAAAACCGTAGTTTCTCTCTGGCGGATGAGACGGCCTACTACTCCTGCGGAGGGGTATGGGAATGTCCTGTTCTTTTGGAATTTCTGGCTCTACCAAACTTTCAGTAGTAGTTTGTGGTTCTAGAATTTCTTCCAGTTCTATTGTACTCCCACTCATTTTCTTTTCTAAAAACTGCTGTTCTAGAAAATGGGCATTACGAGAAACAAAAACCTTTTGTTCCTCTGCGTAATAGAAAAAATAACCCTTGGAGTTCTTTGGATATCCCACAAACTTACATTGCACTGATCGTGCCTGGAGTTTGTCCGCATGCTGCTTTTTAACAAAAGCTGGACATCCCCATATCTTTAGATACTTAAGATAGGGTTTCTTCCCACTCCACATCTGATATGTTGTGGTAGGCACAGTCTTGATAGGAACCCTGTTCAAAAGATATGCAGCTGATTCTAGTGCATAACTCCAAAAAGGTCGCGGTAACTCAGCATTACTTATCATGGAACGTACCATATCCAATAGGGTTCGGTTCCGTCTCTCTGATACATCGTTGTGTTATGGAGTGTATGGAGAAGTAAGTTGAGAGAGAATTCCATTCTCTTTTAGGTAACCCAGGAACTCGGCAGTTAAGTATTCACCACCTCGATCAGATCTCAGTGTCTTGATACTTTTGCCGGTTTGGTTTTCTACTTCATTCTTATATTCTCAGAATTTCTCAAAGGCCCCGGATTTATATTTCATCACGAAAATGAATCCATACCTAGAGTAATCATCCGTAAAAGTAATGAAATATGAAAAACTGGCTCTTGCATATATAGATATTGGACCAAATATATCGCTGTGTATGAGTCCTGAGAGCTCGCTCGCTCTTACTCCATGTCCAGTGAATGGAGTCTTTGTCATCTTTCTTTTGAGACATGATTGACAAGTGGCATAAGATTGATATTCGAACGGATCCAAATATCCTTCCCTATGTAACTTTGTTAACCTTGTCTCATTGATGTGTCCAAGTCAACAATGCCATAAGAAAGCCTGATTTATATCTGGAGACTTTCTTTTTAATGTGTTCTGGACATTGAAAATCTGTAATTAGTTTAACACGTATATACCGTTATCTAGTGTATCGGACCAAATCAAACCATGATTAAGGTGGATGTTAACAACATCGCTTACAAACGTGAAATCATAACCTTCTTTTGATAACAATGATACTGATATGATATTACACGTTAAACTTAGTACACAAAAAAAGTTGCGCAAAACCAAAATATTTCCACTCGTCAATCGAAGGTGATAATCCCCTACGGACACAGCATTCACGCTAGCTCCGTTAGCAACCTGGAAGGTCATATCACCAACATTCAGCACTCTACGGTTTCTCATCGCCTGCAACGAATTGCATATATGAGATCCTGATCCGATATCCAATAACCAGGAAGTAGAGTTGATTGACAGACAATTTTCAATTACAAACACACCTGAAGCCGAAGCCACAACTTACCTCGGGTCCTGGTTCTAGGCAATCCAAGCTTTGCAATCTTTCTTCCAATGGCCTTTCCTACGACAGTGGAAGCACTCGTCCTTTACTACTACTGACACCGCAACCTCTGCCTTTCCCTTGGCTTCCACCTTACCAACACCACCTCTTGGTTTGGTAGCGGCCTTCTTCTTCCTTCCTTTGGCCCTTGCGTTGGACATGGAAGAGGAAGCACCACGAACAAACATGGCGGATGTTTCCCTTGCCTTCTGCAAGGTGCCCTCTGCACTCCTCAACATGTTAAGGAGTTCTGGAAGTTCAACTTCTTTACCTTGAATGTTGAAATTCAAGATAAACTGGGCGTAGGTGGAAAGAAGGGACTGGAGAATTAAGTCTGTATACAGCTCGTTCTCTAATGTTGTCTCGAGATCTGCGAGCTCTTCAATATAACCAATCATTTGAAGGACATGTTCCCCTACAGATGATCCGACAGCCATCCTCGACTGAAACAAGTTCTTCGAGATCTCGTATCTAGCTATACGAGATTGCTCTCCATACAGTTCCTTGGTGTGGAGAAATATGGATTCTAGATTCATATTCTCGTGCCTCCTCTGATATTCATTATTCACAGAGGCAAGCACGATACATTTGGCCTTCGCGCAATCTAACTCCCTGGTCTTGCGGATTTTCTTATCCGCGACACTGGATTCAGGACCTGGGACGGCAAGGGTCTTAGTAGTAAGGACATACCCCAATTTGTCATAGGTAATTGCCATCTTGATATTTCCGAACCAATCGTTATAGTTTGGCCCTGTCAAAATATTTTTATCTAATAATAACTTAAGGCCTGTCATGTTTTCGGTCGCTGCAATTAGGAAAGAGAGAGGAAACACTTTAGCATGATGCTCTTGAAAGTTTAGAGTGGTTTTTAGTTTATCTAAACAGGATGGCTCCCACTTTTTTCTCGAATCCTTCCTCAAACCAAAAAATAAGAACTAGTCAGGACTATTCTCACCGTACAATACTTGCTTAACCGTTCAGCCAGGCTGGTGTCGATACTTCGAGGGAGGTTTTACGACGCTTTCGTGAAGTTCCTTAATTAAATAACCTCTTTCCATTAGGGGCGCGGCCCCGCTGACACCTTTCTTGACACCTACTTGGTTTATACCATTGATCGTTGAGTGAAAGAATCTCCCGATGAGCAGCATATACTCACAGTAGGATCGGGATCCAAATATCATCGAGTGATAAAGCTGAAGGAATCATACCAAAATTATCACACTCCAAATGGTATGCAACTTTAGCAAGTTTCAGTTTCTTTAGAAACTCCCGATGTGGATTTTTGCTCCATGCTCTTATGACCTTGGCGTTGGTCAAAATGTCATAAGTCACATGTCAAGTTCTACCCATCATTATCTTGTTAATTTGAATCCATCTGTACATACCCCTGACGTTGGCCAAATAGCAGTATGACTGACCCAAATCAACTCATCTATCTATGCAACAGATGAATACCCAGAAGCTACCAAACACTATGTCTTGGCGTTGGTCAAAATACATATCTTGAATACTACTGAATACCCAAATGAAATGACGGAGGGCTACGAATGGTTTTGGCAAAACCGTGAACGTACTGAACTTGATATGATCGAAGGAACCTGATAGCTTTTAAAAGGAGTTGTTTAAGCTCCGCAATTAAAAAATCTTTTTTTTTAAAATAACCGAGTGGTTTCTTTTAAACTGTTCCAACGATTCAACTTTGGTTTATTTTCTTTGCATTAAAATAATGCGTCCCATCAATAAACCTATCATTGTAGAAAACAACAAAAATACAATGTCTGCTATGTCATCCGCATTCGCCACTGGGCCCCGTCATTCACCTGTTAGGTTACTTAACTAACGACAGAGAGGGGGCTGGGCTAGCGCGGATGCAAAACCTAAGCAACGCCTACTAAATATCATATATAGATATTGTACATTCGTCAGACGCAATAATAGGCATTCCAGATCACAGATGAACATATTGGATATACAAGCAATCCGCATTTCTTTTAAGCCTGCAATGAAAGACGGATTACACAGTCGTGATGAATAGCCAAACTCCACCCTACACCCCTACGGGTACGGCAAACTACCCGCCAACTAGCCGAAGTGAAGCGGTCTCCCTCAACGACGTGAGTTGGCCACTAAGCACTTCAAAGTACCCCGTAGTTTGTGCACCCCTCCTTGGGTCTATCCTAAGAGCAGAAAACAGTGAATGAAATAATACAACAGTGGCTACAACCTCAACCCGGATGTGCCCCACAAATGAATATTACAACAAATTACAATTTCCATCTGAATGAAAGAAACACTCGTCTCACATCCCCGGCTATCCATTCACGACAATCTAACAAGTTCATATCCACAAACATAAAGGAACCATTACAGAAATGTGCAACCCACTGCTAACCGACATACTAGCAATTAGGGGATGTTTACGAACACATTAAACACAACACAGATATAATCCAGTTAGCCAAAGTTCTTAGAATTTCGATCAGGCAATACATATGAATCTACTCCAAACAATTCTTGGTGCACATCAAACCTGAGCAGAAACAAAACATCCCTAGAAAACACAACATCAACACAGAAGAATAACTGAGCAAATTTGGGTTGACTCAGTGTCAACTCGGCCGTGGATCCGCGGCGGTCGCTTGGATTGGCCGCGGTTCCGCGGTGGTTTGGATGAGTCACGAACCCAAATTTCTTCATAATTCTTAAAAACCCCTGCTCGTATTTTTAAGGTTCCCAGAAAAAAATTTAGACCCCAATTTAAAATCGGCAGAAACTGGGTAAAAACGTCGTTTTTTCGGGATTATTTTGCGATCGAATTTCTAATGACTTTTCTAACATGTTAGTTATGGTTTAGCCTTGCTTTGATACCACTTTAAGTTGACGTTACACACCCCACTAGATGCGGGGAGACGGAATAGGTAAAACAATCATTTTGTTCAAGGTAACATCGACTAACTTTACGGATCTTTGCTAATCCCTAACTAAAAAACTATCTAGAAATGCTAAACTACTATGATAGATGATTATACCTCAAGATACTAGTCCTTCTTGTTCTTATTGTTCACCTCCTCGTCGGCCTCCTCGATGTAATAGAAGATCCACCCGAGAGTTCCTCCTTCAAGCTTTAACCTTTAACTTGACGTAACTATGTAGCTAGGATTGCTAATCCAAGTGACCTAGAAGATATAGAAGTGGATTAAGGATATATTAGTCTTTCTAACCCTTGGAATCTCAACATATGAGAGGATTAGGGTTAGGTTGAAGAAGAGGAGAGCTTGAGGAGAGAGATTGTGTTGGTTAAATATGAATTGAACCCTTCTAACTTTGAATAATATGAAGCATAAATAATATCTTGCACAAATATCATCCATGCTTTATTTAATTCTTGAGATGTATCATCTCATGAGTCATGGTGCAATTAATGATAATAACACATAAGCTCTCCATCTCATTAAGTTTAATTCACAAATGAATTAAAACTAAATGAGTCACCTTTCTTCTAGAAGCTTCTCGACTAATTACGAGAACGCCCCTCCTATCCATATTTACGAAAAACACAGATATACTGGGACTGCATAAAACCAATAATCGAATACTAGAATCTGGCTTAAACTAAAGCCCGCTAGTATAATCTGTCCGAACATCATACGTGCACAAATACACGTATATGTCCGAACCCTGTTGTAAAACCATACAACCTCTATATCGTTTCGCCTGAAGCAGGGAAACTTTCTGTGTGGGACTCTAAAGACATGACACTATGCTGGCAGTGGGTTTAACTAAAGGCCGCAAGCAGTACTAGCTGTACGTAACGGTCCCCAGGTAGATGTCGATAAGAAGGTTGATAAGGAAATTTATCTGAACTCCTACTGAGCCTGATGTGACAATCTCCGTACAGTCCGGTCTATTCTTCTAAGACTATCGTATATCGGGCCTAGGGGGCGGTAAGCGTCAATCCCCTAAAAGCGGTATAATTCGTGTTGGAGTGAAGCCCATTATACCTTGAGAAGCTACTGGAAAACCTATCAGTAAATCTCGCTTGCCCTGGCCAGGGACTTTGCATAATGGCTCTCCAAACATAGTGCGATATCAATTCCCAATACCGGGAGAGACGAATCCTATCTAACCGCCACTGCCTCCAAGTGCTTCGGGACTGCACCCAACTGCTACCTGTTTGCACGACTCCTTCGAGCCGTGGTATGGTAGCAATCTAAGAACAGTGGGAATTCACTCGAGGCGAAGCAGCAGTGTCAAGTCTGTTGGAGATAGTGCCCTCAGAGTCAATTATTGGATCACAGGCACGTGATTGCAATGATTGAGGGAGGACCTATCCCGGTAGGACAGTCTTACTCGAGATGATAGTATGCTATCTGGTTTATCTTTATCATCGTGTACTGCTTTAGGTGACCTGACATGTCGCTATTACACGTTGATAGGGCCCCTAGGATTCTTGCTTCACTGCCAGCAGTATGATGGCGATCATATACGTGGGAGCTGGTAGTCTACAAGCACATCCTTAAATGGTCCCTAGTCGTGGGAGTTTCGAGACTGGGCATCGATACTCCATCAGTAGACTAGTGTATACAGTCGAGACCCCGACGAGGGGCGGTGGCCGGTCTCACAAGCCACTGGTGTCAGTTGGTTCACCTAAGATGTATACAGGTGCTCATTGGGTTATGAGTACACCGGACAGGACTCGCCGGGAACCTGCTAGTTGGTCTTGTACCAGATGTCAGATAGCAGTTCCCTGGTGACATGTGTACAGGTTAGTTCATCGACCTGAGATCGTCATTTGTCTCGTGTGAGTTCCCACTGTGCTTTGATTACTACCCTACCACGGCTCAAAGGAGTCGTGCAAACAGGTTTTAGTTGGGTACAGTCCCGAGCCACATGGAGGCAGTGAGCGGATCTGCAGGGGTTCGTCTCTCCCGGTATTGGGGGTGAGGTCGCGCTGTGTCTAGGAGAGCCATTACGCAAAGCCCTCGGCCGAGGCAGGAGATTTACTGGTAGGTATTCCAGTAGTATCTCAGGGCGTTCTGGGCTACACTCCGACACGACTTGTACCGCTTTTGGGGGTCTGACTTTTACCAACCCCCTAGGCCCGCCATGCGATACTCATAGACGAACGGACCGGACTGTACGGATATTGTCACTGACAGGCTCAGTTGGGTGTCGGGGTGAGCTTCCTCATCGACGTCCCTTTTGGTCAATAGCTGGTGGCCCGTCACGTATTGGCTTATACCTCTGACGTGCTAGTGGTTAAATCCACAGCCATTGTATTGACGAGTCTTTAGAGTCCACCACACTTTCAGTTACCCAAGCTTTCGGGCGAAACGCTGTAGAGGCCGTATGGAGATATGGCAGGGTCCGATCAGATACGTGCGGTATTGCACGGATCAGGATCGGACAGTTTTGTACTAGTGGCCGTATAGTTATATGGCAGGGTTCGATCAGATACGTGCGGTATTGCACGGATCAGGATCGAACGGATTTTACTAGCCGGCTTTGGTTTAAGCCGGTACTAGTTTAGTACAGTGTAGATTTTGTCTCATTGCATCTGTATCCGGTCGGAATACAGATGCGGGTGTGTATGCACAGTGTCGGGGTTTTCCTATAATTTATTACGGGACCAGTTTTCTGGAGTTGCCAGTTTGCATTCCGTTCCGGCCGGTTTTCCTTTGTTCTTTTCCGGCCGGACTTTTCCGATGGAGGGGGTTATTTGCAGTTTTGCAAATAACACTTTGTGGGGGGGTTTCTTGCAAAAGTGTTTATTATGATATCTTTCAACCATGCTTGCTTTGTGTGATTGAAAGGGTATGGGTTTGATTTGATGTGAGTATGGTTGATGTTTTGTTGACCTTGGATGTGGTCACCTCCTCTCTTCTCCTACTCTCACCTCCCTTCTAGCTTCTTATTGTTTTCTCCCTCCACCATTCCATTTTGATACTTGGCCGGCCACATTTGATGATGGATGATGGTTCATTTTCATTTTGATGAGGGTGTGGAAAAAATTATTGTTTCATCTCATTTTTCCATTGCTACAAAAACCCAAGTTCATTTCTTATTGATTCCTCCATCATGGCAACTACAAACCCCAAATGAGACTAGCATCATCTACACTACATTCTACAGCACTTCTTGGGCATGTCGAGTTGCCGGCTTCATGCTCGAGTTGCCTCGGTATTGAGGCGGGAGCCCGTAAAAGAAGAAGGCGATGTGGTGCCCTTTCCGGCGAGGAGGCGACGATGTGGAGCAAAGACTTTCCGCGGGAGATCGGGATGATGAAGAGAAGACCGGAGGACTCGGATCACTCGGTATACTTCTCACTCCATCTCTAGTTAGCTAGTATAGGTTAATGGTAAACGATCCGGGTTATTGTCCGCGGTAGCGCCGGTTTCCGAGCAAGGAAAAAATTTTGATTCCGCATTTTGGCCTCGAGTACGAGGCCGGGGCGCTGCCGTGGCGCAACATGGTATCAGAGCCATGCCATTAACCTTACCTAGCTTTTGTGTAATGTGTTTTACGTTTCCGATCGAACAAAATCCCGAAAACACGTATTTCATGTACATCAGTTTTCTGTCGATTTTTTCCGGGCTCGAAAAATTTTTCAGGTGGTTGCAGAATGATGTACAAGGAAATATAAGAAATCTGAAAAAAAATTGGTAGCCTGAATCATTCAATCCACCGCGGAAGAGCGGCCAAAGCAGTGCTTTAGCCGCGCTTCCGCGGCCAATTAATCTGTTCACTGTACTATTTTTTTTCAGATTGTCTTGCACTTGATTTTGTGGCTTTTGGGATATTAAATTTGGGCCCAGTTTCTTTGTGAGTGCTACAGTTTTGATTGGGGGCCCACTTGTTAATTTTTGGTCAATCGGAAAATTTTAAACACATTATTTCACAGTATTTACATTATATCTGCGACCGTGAATGTCACTCGATCGGTAAATCCGGTCTAACTGCTATAGCCCGGTTAGACGGATTTGCGAACGTGATTTTCACGTTGATGTTCTATGTTTATGCTGTGTTGTTGCGGATCGGTCGTGGGGGATAGCCTGGATGCAATGCTAGTACAGTTTTGTTGTTTTATGTACATTTGATATTGCGGGGCGAGCGTCCGACATGTGGGCTGCCGTCACTGCCTGTTTGTATTATTCTTTTGGGGCACGACCTGGTTGCGGTCGATGTACCCGGTATATGTATATTTTACTTTCTGTACTAGGGTTACCCCGCGGAGGGGTGCACGGATAGCCGGGTTCTGGAGGGCAACGGGCCCGCATCTCATGGCATTGAGACAGAGGTGGCTTCAGTCCAGGATTGGCGGGCTATTCGCCGCACTCGTAGGGGGTACAGGTTGACCCAGGAGGGGTGCCCAAGTTACCGGATTCCGTGAAGTGCTGGGTGGTCCATTCACGGTACTGAAGGGGGCTGCCTCGCTTCAGGTTTTGGCGGGTGACTTGCCGCGCCCGTAGGGGTCTAGGATTTCATTGCACAGGCTATCCACACGACCAGGGGAACGTCGGGTTTCAGCAGCGGCTCTGTGAAACCCGGGGCTTCCAGATATCTGTATTGTTCTGTGATGCTGTACATTTCTGTGATGTTGCATTTTATTCACGCCTTGAGCGAAATACTATATATTGGTATATATATTAGTAGATGTTGTATATGTTTTTCATCCGCGCTAGTCCAGTCCCCGCTCTGCCGTTAGTAAGCTAACCTAACGGGTGATGACGGGACCCAGTGGCGAATGCGGATGGCATATACGTACGTCAGTATATTTTCGTTCTTTGTGGTGTGATCAATTGATGGGACAGCATTGATTCGGATCAATGCAAGTTTAAACAAACCTAATCTGATGTTGTTGGAACATTTTTCAAAAAGCTGTTATTGCAAGGACGTTCGCTTTTGTTTTGCATTGTGGTATTCATTTGGGATATCCTGCTCCTCAGTCGACGAGGCAAGGGCCGAGATCCCTTCACCGGGAGTGACCCCTTGGACAGAAGTTTGCGTCAGGGCATTAACTTCACTATAGCCGATTACTTTTGCTTTGCATCGTGGTATTCAGTTGGAATATCCTGCACCTCATTCTACGGGGAAAGAGCCGAGATCCCTTCACCGGGAGTGACCTCTTTAGTAAAGGTTTTCGTCACTATATTTTCTAAAAAGGCTATGCAGTTCCTTCAACGATATCAAGTTCATTACGTTAAAGGTTTTTCGCCAAAAACCATTCGTAGCCCTCCGTCATTTCTTATGGGTATTATTTAGTATTCGTGCTGCGTTTGTTGACTCCGTCAAGGCGTAGTGTACGGTAGCTAAGTGGTGCTTGTTTGTTGCATAAGTGGGATTGGTTAGGACAGTCGTGCGGCCTTGTTGACTCCGTCAAGGGCACGTACGGGTGGGTTTAATGCAATCCAGATAATGACGGGTTGAACTTGACTAGGACTCTTTGATTTGTTGACTCCGTCAAGGTCACTTGAGTCCTAGGGGTAAAAATCACATCGGGAGTTTCAAAAGAACTGAAACTTGCCAGGTATGCGCATACCTTCTGGAGTGTGGTGACGTGAGTGGATTCCGTCACGTTATCATGCGATGATAGTTGGATCCCGATTCCCACTGATGAGTTAGTTTACTCCTCGGGTGATCCCGACTAATTCTTCTTTCAGGTTTGGAGGAGAATTTGAGGTACAGTGGGAGGTTTCCAGATTAGACAAAGTGGTAACCATTCTGATCTAGGATAGAGTGCACGCTGAGTGTTTCTTTTCTCTCTCTCTGGCAGCGACCATTGACCCGACCCTGGACTATGACTCAGTGACCAAGTTGACCGAACCTTCTTAACACTGGCTTTTGGATTGTCAGAGTTGCAGACCTCATTGCCACTCCTACTTTTACCCTTTTCTCCAGGACACCCCGTATTACTACGAACGTCCACTTCCATTGGACAAAACCATCGTATGGTTATATACGAACTCGAAGGACTTCGAGGATGGTTTCTGGTTCTGGAGAAAACGAATAGGATTATTCAGTTGTCTTTTCTTTTCACCTTCTCTCGTTGCGAGTACTCCTTGGTTTAGGAGATAGTACACCTATTACGCAAATTGGATAGTCTTCTTCCAAACCTTAGGCTGGTGCCGACCGGTAGGGAATGAAGAAAACCAATTAGCATAACGATGGTGTACAGAAGGTATTAAGTTAAGACAAAGCAAGGGATTAGTAAGAGGGCAAAGTAAATTGCAACTGATATTCACGACCAAATCAAGTATTTCTTCGCCAATCCTAAATCACCTTTGTATTTCTCCAGGACACTCCGTATCACTACGAAGATCCACAGTTTATTGGATATTCCATCGTATGGTTATATACGAACTCGAAAGGAACTTGTTCCAGTTCGGGGATGGATTCTGGTTCAGGAGAAATAGGAATAAAGTACATTCAGGTGTCTTTTATCTTCACCTTCTCTCGCATTGCGAGTGCTCCTAGGATTATGACAGTACACCCTTTATGCTTATTGGATAGTCTTCTTCCAAACCATAGGCTGGTGCCGAACGGTAGGGAAGGAAGAAAACCAATTGGCCTAAAAGGGTGTGCAGAAGGTAATGACTAAAGACATATAAAGGGATTTGGAGAGGTGGCAAAGAATTATACGGTTATAGTTGTGAATCTGGACAATGGAAGAGGCATTACTAGGAATACCAGGATACCCCGATGAAACATTTCAATGTTTTGGTTTCACTGTGTACTGTTAATAGAAAACTGATTTCCCGATTAGACACTCACTCCAGGGTATGTATTTACCAGGTATGATTCTCACATCTGTATGGTTTTACAGATGATGAGTGGGAGTAAGTTATTGGGAATTGGGTGGTCATCCTCATTATATCGGGATTCGTTGTAATCGGTGATATTTGAGGAAGTCACCTGGGTTGTTTGCCGGTCGGCAAATATTTGGTTTTGAATATCCGCTGTTATGCACCAATTTCAAATTGATATATCTGTACGTCTATTTTCATAGAGTGAGATATACCTTTTGATATTATGTCGATGACATTTACCTATATCAGTGGATGGTTAGGTAAGGAGCATTAAACAGCGGTGTAATTCTTCTTAACCATAAGTACAGTTTTCAACCTACGACACACAGTGAAGGAGTTGTTAGACTCAGCGGACTTATACAGAGTATTGTATGTTGTCCAGTGTCCATCAGGACAGAGGGGTTGGTCCTCGTACTATATTCGGTTTACTTATGACTTCTCTAGATTTTAGACAGCTGTTTCGTGGAAACACGGGGTTTAAGTTTTGAGGAGTTATAGGTATTTGAATAGAGTAGAGAACCAGGTGTAGCAAGTATCGGGATTCTTTAAAGTGATCGAAGATGTAGATACTTGTGTATGGTGTTCAGTTGATAGTAATGATAAAGAGAAATTGCTTCTCTTTTAGGTTACTCATAATTGGAAGCATTCCTAAGTCGAGTAACGCTGATCGGCCTCCTTCCATTTAGTTGACATGCACTGGAGACAGCTGCATGATTTGAATCTGGTTCAATTAAATCAGTGCCTCTGGTTCTATATTGGATATAGAACAGTTCATATCTTAACATTGTTAAGGTACGGGGAGTTGTCCGGCTTATGCTTAAAACCAGACACTGGACAACTCAAGGCACGTTTCTGTAATGGCTGTTTGTGGGTTGACCCAGGCTATGACGAGGGTTGACTTTCTACCATCTGGCAGATCAATAGAAATATTGTTCTAGACTCGCCACAGTTTTATTAAAAATGGATTTTTCAAAAACAGCAGTGGGAGTATGGTAGAACTGGAAGCGATTCCAGAACCGCAAACGATTACTGAAGATTTGATAAGGAACCTAAAGATTCGATCTGATTTGACATTCCATTGGCCACTCCGCAGATAAGGTGGGTAACTTCAGGCACCCGAGAGGTACTCCGGTAGCCTCAAGGACGGTGACAGGGAAGTTCTTGTTTACTCACACTTGCCATTGTTGTTGTTCCAGGCTGCGAGACCCGGCAGGAGGATGAGTATAGCGTCGTTCTAAACTAGCTTTAGAAGTGCACGTCTATATGACTCTGGCAGAGGGTTGTCGTAGTCAGTGGGAGCAGCGGAAGCATTGGTGGATTTCATGCTTATGTCTATTTATAGACTAAAGCAGATGTAGCGGAGATAGATCATCTATTTCTGATGTGACAGTCATAGGTTTGACGTCATCAGAATAGGGGATGGATCTGTTGAGAAGGTAGTAGGAAGTGATATTCCTATACTACGATCGGTTATACTTTGGTCGTCACACAGTGGTTTCTCCACAAGGGACTTGGATATTATATCAGACATACTGGTTACTAGATCTATGGTTTTAGATCTAGATTTGGGTGGTTTCCCAATCTGGGTATCTTGACAGCATTCTATGAGTATTTAGAATGGACGACTCCTGACACGGTAGTACACCTGCAGTTGATGGAGTCACCCTCTCTAAAGGTGTCTTATAGACTAAAGGGGAGAGGGATACTCATGATTGGCAGATCACTTGCTTAGGCAATTGAGTCAATCATGAGATGTCAAGTACCACACCAGTTGTTGTTCTTGCACTAGATGCAATAAGTTGATATTGATCCAATCCTGGAGAAACAGTCGGAAGCAGTCTTAGAACATAAGTGGATGTTCTAGGGATATGATAACGACAGCCTCATTTGGGAGACAGTTATCATTCCAGGCTTCCAAGGTGACATGGACGACAAGGAGGTTGTCAGAGTTATAGTTCTCCCTCTGACGAGGGGCGGTATTTTGGACAGGTGGTCCAAGGCAATACTGAGGGAGGCATGGCGCGGGATACTGATTAGTTTCAGTTGATGATACAGTCTAAGAAGTTTGGATTTGGAGTTCATTTATGAGCTAGGTCCCATCAGACATCCAGACATATTCTAAGACAGGTATTGCTCATTTCGGGAGATGGTTTTCTCCGCGAACATGAGATATAGAGAGACATAGAAAGAAACATCCCTGCGGATCCACTCACTGAGGCTATTCCTCGAACGCAATAGTTTCGCAAACGTGTTTCGTGAGACTGACTAGTAGAGGAGTTGGGTGTTCGGTATCACACGGGCTGTGAGTATGCGACATCGCAATAATTAGCCTTGAGTGCAAGTGGGAGATTGTTGGAGATAGTGCCCTCAGAGTCAATTATTGGATCACAGGCACGTGATTGCAATGATTGAGGGAGGACCTATCCCGGTAGGACAGTCTTACTCGAGATGATAGTATGCTATCTGGTTTATCTTTATCATCGTGTACTGCTTTAGGTGACCTGACATGTCGCTATTACACGTTGATAGGGCCCCTAGGATTCTTGCTTCACTGCCAGCAGTATGATGGCGATCATATACGTGGGAGCTGGTAGTCTACAAGCACATCCTTAAATGGTCCCTAGTCGTGGGAGTTTCGAGACTGGGCATCGATACTCCATCAGTAGACTAGTGTATACAGTCGAGACCCCGACGAGGGGCGGTGGCCGGTCTCACAAGCCACTGGTGTCAGTTGGTTCGCCTAAGATGTATACAGGTGCTCATTGGGTTATGAGTACACCGGACAGGACTCGCCGGGAACCTGCTAGTTGGTCTTGTACCAGATGTCAGATAGCAGTTCCCTGGTGACATGTGTACAGGTTAGTTCATCGACCTGAGATCGTCATTTGTCTCGTGTGAGTTCCCACTGTGCTTTGATTACTACCCTACCACGGCTCAAAGGAGTCGTGCAAACAGGTTTTAGTTGGGTACAGTCCCGAGCCACATGGAGGCAGTGAGCGGATCTGCAGGGGTTCGTCTCTCCCGGTATTGGGGGTGAGGTCGCGCTGTGTCTAGGAGAGCCATTACGCAAAGCCCTCGGCCGAGGCAGGAGATTTACTGGTAGGTATTCCAGTAGTATCTCAGGGCGTTCTGGGCTACACTCCGACACGACTTGTACCGCTTTTGGGGGTCTGACTTTTACCAACCCCCTAGGCCCGCCATGCGATACTCATAGACGAACGGACCGGACTGTACGGATATTGTCACTGACAGGCTCAGTTGGGTGTCGGGGTGAGCTTCCTCATCGACGTCCCTTTTGGTCAATAGCTGGTGGCCCGTCACGTATTGGCTTATACCTCTGACGTGCTAGTGGTTAAATCCACAGCCATTGTATTGACGAGTCTTTAGAGTCCACCACACTTTCAGTTACTCAAGCTTTCGGGCGAAACGCTGTAGAGGCCGTATGGAGATATGGCAGGGTCCGATCAGATACGTGCGGTATTGCACGGATCAGGATCGGACAGTTTTGTACTAGTGGCCGTATAGTTATATGGCAGGGTTCGATCAGATACGTGCGGTATTGCACGGATCAGGATCGAACGGATTTTATTAGCCGGCTTTGGTTTAAGCCGGTACTAGTTTAGTACAGTGTAGATTTTGTCTCATTGCATCTGTATCCGGTCGGAATACAGATGCGGGTGTGTATGCACAGTGTCAGGGTTTTCCTGTAATTTATTACGGGACCAGTTTTCTGGAGTTGCCAGTTTGCATTCCGTTCCGGCCGGTTTTCCTTTGTTCTTTTCCGGCCGGACTTTTCCGATGGAGGGGGTTATTTGCAGTTTTGCAAATAACACTTTGTGGGGGGGGTTCTTGCAAAAGTGTTTATTATGATATCTTTCAACCATGCTTGCTTTGTGTGATTGAAAGGGTATGGGTTTGATTTGATGTGAGTATGGTTGATGTTTTGTTGACCTTGGATGTGGTCACCTCCTCTCTTCTCCTACTCTCACCTCCCTTCTAGCTTCTTATTGTTTTCTCCCTCCACCATTCCATTTTGATACTTGGCCGGCCACATTTGATGATGGATGATGGTTCATTTTCATTTTGATGAGGGTGTGGAAAAAATTATTGTTTCATCTCATTTTTCCATTGCTACAAAAACCCAAGTTCATTTCTTATTGATTCCTCCATCATGGCAACTACAAACCCCAAATGAGACTAGCATCATCTACACTACATTCTACAGCACTTCTTGGGCATGTCGAGTTGCCGGCTTCATGCTCGAGTTGCCTCGGTATTGAGGCGGGAGCCCGTAAAAGAAGAAGGCGATGTGGTGCCCTTTCCGGCGAGGAGGCGACGATGTGGAGCAAAGACTTTCCGCGGGAGATCGGGATGATGAAGAGAAGACCGGAGGACTCGGATCACTCGGTATACTTCTCACTCCATCTCTAGTTAGCTAGTATAGGTTAATGGTAAACGATCCGGGTTATTGTCCGCGATAGCGCCGGTTTCCGAGCAAGGAAAAAATTTTGATTCCGCATTTTGGCCTCGAGTACGAGGCCGGGGCGCTGCCGTGGCGCAACAAAGTCTACGGACTATGCTGTACTCATGTCACTTGGGAACAGTTAACTGACGACGGGTATAATACAAACCAACAGTTCCCTGCGAGTCCTATCCGGTGTACCCATAACCCCACGAGCACCTGCATACTATCTCCAGTACAACGTACTGATGGCTGTGGGACAGACCATCTCCCCTGCTGGGACGAGAAGCGTATACACTAGTCTACTCTGGAGTATCGATGCCCTGTCTCGATAATCCTACGACTAGGGACCTGAAAAAGGATGTGCTTGTAGACTACCCAGCTCCTCTAGTATGACTGCCATCACAACGCTGGTAGTCAAGCAAGATCCTATGGGCTCTATCAATATGTATTTGCGATATACTTAAAAGAAACATATACATATATTAAGCTAGATATAAACCAATTAGCATACTACTATGTTGAGCAAGACTGTTAATACAACTGTGAATATCCGAAGCTTCCATTAAGTAATATACAAACTAGTATGATACAATAATGGCTCCTAGGGCAAATACACTAACAGCTATACAGTTGCGGAATTTTTTACGTATATCCAGGCTGAGTAGGGTAGCTAACAGCTGGATTCATGGTGGACCCGGTCGATACCGAGGGGAAAGAGAGCCGCACTTAAGGCGGGGAGCCTAATGAGGATATTTGATACCGGAGACAGTTGTGAACACGTCGGATATCTAGGTGATACCGACCGGTGTTATTGATTGACAGGATCGTTCGGGGAACGATGCCTGATGAAACACCGAAGATTTGTGTCGATGTTGGACATGGGAAGAAAATAAACATTATTTGGAAAATAATTGATAAGATTTCAGTTTTGATTTATACATTGAGTAGTACATATTCATGCTTTCTACATGTTATTATGCATCACATTCATTATTGTTGATATTATTTCTAGTTCGGTATACTTACATTATCAGCCGATATATGTTAGTTTTATTTACTGAGTTGGCATCTTACCCACGTTGTGCCATAGTTCCTTGCAGGAGTCCTATGGACACGTAGCAGCAGTGCGGATCCACTTATCAGCTTTTGTCGCTCCTTTTTGCTAGGTGGGTTACCTACGTAGTAACCTCCTATTTTGGTTTTGTATATTGGATCTAGTATTACTCCATCGGACCCTGTATAGTTGACTTAGAACGAGATGTGGTTGTATGTATCGTATTTTGACTGTTGAGATCGTTTAGTGGTGTTAATTTATATTCCTTTTACTTATGCATGAGATTCTTCATTTGAGTGTCGTATTATTATTGTGTATTGATTTACGCTATTTGGCATCGTCTTGATCCCTACTAGGGAAGCAACCTATTCACTCACCCTATAACTGCTTAATTAATAACTAAAAAGGAATTACTGTCGAAGTTTTAAAACCAGTTGTTTAAACTTCCATTATTTAAAAAGCAGTCGGCGAGCTATTTCATTCTTTTACTTAAAAACTAAAATTTTCTAAATTCCGCAAAAAGGGTTTTGATCTTGGTTTTTGGCTTACACAGATTGTGTCGACATCTTTAGATATCATACAATCTACGTGCCGGTCAAATCCAAATTTTGGGTCGTGACAAAATTGGTATTAGAGCTTAGGATTAACCTTACGGAACCGAGTAGTGAATTAAGTATAGTAGGCTTTAATTTTGTTCGGTAGGTTGACCCTTGTTTGATGGAGTAGGTGATTTAGGATGAGTAGAGTACCGTATATATGTTCCGCAGCATATTTACGCTAGAATACTCAGCCTAAGTGAACTTTGGACATATTTATTCATACTTCCTACCTTGATTCCATGTATTTCGGTGATTCGATTGTATTGTCCTTATCAATTATGTTTCTTACTCTAGCCACTAAGTCATCAATGACTATGAGGACTCAGGGGGCCGTTGTTAGAGATAAGATTGAAGCAGGCTCGTCTGAAACAAGGATGGACTAAGGCAGTGCACCTATCCTTCATGAACAGATTGATCCACCCTCTATTGATTGTATAGCTATGATGGATGCGAGTGTTCAGGAGATGCGCCAAATGATCGGATCTTTGATAGGGATTAGTCGAGTACGGAGATCGGCCATTGCTCCACGTACGCTTGTTCAGAGACCAAGGCGAATTTGTACTAATACATCAGCTCCTAGACATGTTTATAGAGGTCGTGGCGGATTCTTTATGGACCAGTTATGATACTTATACCCATATGATTAACAGCCCTCTTAAAGATGTTTCGGGTGTGGATGTCCGTATCACTTTATCCGGAATTGTCCCGTGATACGACAAGGTGAGGCATCGGTCTCACATGTGACTTCACCATCTTCACCTCCTCCTCCGAGCACATTACCTCCTACACCTGTTGTTGTTCCCCGCCATATCAACGCCCTTAGAGGCCGTGGTCGTGACGGTCGTAATTCAAGAGGATGAGGAGGTCAAGGAAGATATATTCCAGGCCGCAGTTTTGGTCGAGGTCAGACTCGGGGCCAGATGTTCAGTTCGTACCCTGTGAGCAGAAGCCCCCATCTACCTGTCTTACTTGTGGACGTCCAGGGCATTTCGCTAGGAATTGTGGACTCCACGGAAGGACGTCAGGAGGCTGGTAGGGCCTAGGCTCGGGTCTTTACTTTGACTCTACAGGATGCCCAGGCATCCAATGCAGTCATGACAGGTAATCTTTCCGTATGTTCCTTAAATGCACATATTTTATTTAATCTTGGTTCTACATATTCTTATGTATCTGCACACTTTGAACTTTCTCTGGGGAGAGAATTGTCGTTGTTAGAGTTACCGCTAGTTGTGATTAGTCCTATAGGAGATTCTTTTGTCGATAGACCCGTAATCAGGTCTTGTTCAGTATGTATCGGTGATAGGGATTCATTAGTAGATTTGATCCTCCTAGATATGCTAGTTTTTGATATACTTCTTGGTATGGATTGGTTGGCTGCTTGTCATACTTATGTAGATTGTCAGGGGAAAGCGATCAGATTCTGTTTTTCAAGCGAACCGATTTTGTTGTGCAGGGAGACTATAGTATGACTCCTGCCAACATGATTTCTTCTCTTTGTACGGGACAGCTCTTGAAAAAGGGTTTTCATAGGTTCTTAGTGTTTGTTCGAGATGTAGGAGCCATTGAAGTCCTGTTGGATCAGGTTCCGATCGCACGGGAATTTCTGGAGGTATATCCTGCTGAATTATTAGGATTACCGCCTGATCGCGATATCGAATTTTGCATTGACTTGATTCCGGGTGCGGGGTCTATTTCTATACCACCTTATCGGATGGCCCCGACAGAGTTGAAAGAACTCCAAGGTCAGTTGCAAGGGTTGTTGGATAGAAGACTTATTCGTCCAAGTGTATCATCGTGGGGAGCTCCTGTCTTGTTAGTTAAGAAGAAGGACGGCGGCATGAGACTGCGCATCGACTATAGGCAGATGAATCAAGTTACTGTGCGAAATAGGTATCCACTACCTTGTATCAATGAATTATTCGATCAGCTGCACGGAGCTGAATATTTTTCGAAGATTGAATTGTGATCACGGTATCATTAGTTGAGAGTTCGGATGGATAACATTCCGAAGACAGCTTTTCGCACACGATACGGGCATTACGTGTTTTTGGTGATGTCGTTTAGGCTCACCAATGCCCCAGCATCTTTCATGGATATAATGAACAATATTTTCAGGCCATTTCTAGATCAGTTAATTATTGTATTCATGGATAACATCCTTGTATACTCCCGTAGACGAGAAGAGCACGAGCAGCACTAGCGTATCACATTGCCAACCTTGAGGGAGCCTCAACTGTTCGCTAAATTTTCCATGTATGCTTTCTGACTAGATAATGGATTTCTTGGGTCATGTAGTTATGAGAGATGAAGTATGTATGAACCCAAAGAGGATCGAGGCAGTTCGGCACTGGCCCAAACCTGTGTCAGTTACGGAGATTCGCAGTTCTTGAGTTTGGCTGGTTACTACCACCGTTTTGTGCAGGATTTTCGGATTGCTGCACCACTGACCGGGTTGGCCAGGAAAGAGGTTTCATTTCTTTGACCTAAGGCGTGCGAACATAGCTTTCAGCAGTTAGAGACACGTCTGACTACTGTACCAGGGTTATCTTTGCCTCCGGGATTGGCTGATTTTGTGGTTTATTGTGACGCTTCTCGAGTGGGGCCAGGACGTGTATTAATGCAACACGGCAGGTTTATCGCATATGCTTCTCAGCAGTTGAAGAAACATGAGCAGGACTATCCCACTCATGATTTAGAAATGCCTGTGGTGATTTTTGCACTCAAGATCTGGAGACATTACCTATACGGCAAGTCGTGCCAAATATTCACAGACCACAGAAACTTAAGGTATATCTTTCAGCAGTGAGATCATAATCTGAGGTAGCATAGATGGATAGAACTCGTGAGGGATTTTGATTGCGAGATTCTTTATCATCCTGGCAAAGTGAATGTTGTGGAGAGGCTTTGAGTCGGAGGCCCGGAAGTAGCTTATCTTATTTGAGCAGGTGCAGAGACAGTCATCAGAAGAATGGCAGATTCTATGTAACAGCCATGTACAATTCGAGTTCATATCGATAGGAGGACAGTTAGCTAATATTTGCAACCGTCCTCAGTTATTGGATCGTATCCGAGATACATTTCCCACAGATGCTCGCTTGTCGGAGATCATAGATCAGGTTAGATAGGGTAGAGATTTTGAGTTCGTGTTAGATGACCACGGAGTATTACAATTTGGGACTCATCTTTGTGTGCCGGATTCAGAGGGACTGAGACTTGAAATCTTAGAGGAGAACCATCAGTCAGCATATAGTATTCATACTGATTCCACTAAGATGTATCATGACTTGAGATAGTCTATTAGTGGCAAGGAATAAAGAGAGATGTTACAGAGTTGTTTCAAGATGTCTAACTTTCAGCAAGTCAAAGCCGAGCACCAGAGGCCGGCAGGAGAGTTGCAGCCTTGCCTATTCCGCAGTGGAAATGGGAGCAGATCTCCCTGAATTTCATTGTGGGTCTACCCAGGACAAGAAGAGGGTATGATTCCATCTGAGTGATTGTAGATAGATTGACAAAAACATCTCACTTTCTTCCAGTGAAGAAAATGTTTAGATATGTGTAGTATGTTTAAATCTATATTGATGAGATTGTGCGCTTGCATGGAGTTCCAACGTGCATAGTTTCCGATAGGGGTACACAATTTACCAGCCGATTATAGCAGAAACATCAAGAGGCTTTAAGTACCTGACTGAGTTTTAGTACAGCTTTTCAACCGCAGACAGATGGTCAGTCAGAGCGGACCATACAGACTTTAGAGGATATGCATCGAGCCTGCAGTCTTGATTTCGGTAGCAGTTGGGATCGTCATTTACCGTTGATAGAATTCTCTTACAACAATAGTTTTCAGGAGACGAACCAGATGGCACCATACAAAGCTTATATGAGGAAAAGTGTCGATCACCTGTTTGCTGGACAGGCAAAAGTAGCATTTTGGGACCGCAGATAGTACAGGAGACAACATAAAAGATCCAGTGGATACAGGACAGAATGAGAACGGCCCAGTGTAGACAGAAATCATATGCCGATCAACACCATCGTAGACTCGAGTTGATGTGGGAGGGCATGTGTTCCTTCGTGTATCTCCGATGAAGGGTATGATGCGTTTTGGGAAAAAGGGGAAGCTCAACCCTAGATTATGTCGGACCCTATGAAATTATGGAGAGAGTGGGTGCTGTAGCGTATCGTTTAGCGATTCCACCAAGTTTTCCCGATGTGCATCCAGTGTTTCATGTGTCTATACTTCGCAAGTATCTTCACGATCCCTCTCACGCGATCCAGTATCAGACTTTACGGCTTGAGCAGGATTTATCCAACACAGTACAGCCAGTAGCTATTCTAGACCAACAGGAAATGAAACTGAGATCAAGGGTACTTCCGTCTATGAAGGTTCTTTGGCAAGGACCTAATTGCGAGGAGGTCACTTGGGAGGCTGAGATTGCGGTGTGGAAGAAAATTCCCACATCTTTTGAGGGTACGTATAGTTAAGTTTTAAATTCGAGGACCGAATTTTCTTAAGGGAGGAATATTGTAACATTTTGAAAAATTCCAGATAATGAATTAATTTTTTTAGTTAAATAGATAATGTTACTTAATTTTTATTGTAGTAAAAAGGGCTTTTTAAGCAAAAGTAGAATTAAATTAGTAAAGAAAATTGTGTTTATATAATAACATATGTAATGAGGGGTTTTGTTTAAAATGTTAGTTTCCTTATGCAAATTAGAGTTGTTTGAGGGTTTTTTATGCAAAAGGAGTAAGATTTGGTTATGGTTAACTTAAACCCTTGGTCTATCATAACACCATGAAGACACCTCCTTCTTGTATATACACCTCATGCATACACCACACCCTTTGCATGAAAACCCCACCATTTTCCTTGCCATACCTCCTACTTGAATGGAACTACCACTTCCTTGTTTGATGACACCTCCTCCTACAACCCTCACTCACTCCCTTTATCTTGTTCAGTTCATAAATCTTTTGAAAATGAAAAATAAAACTGAAAGGAAAGAAGAAAACATCCTAGAACAACAAAGAAATAGAAAAAAGAGAGAAGAGAAGAGAAGAGAAGGAGAGAACTAAGTGGTTAGGATTCTCACCATCACCAAGCTAGGATTTTGGAGCTTATGCGTCTTGGAGAAAGCCTTACAGCAATCTTGCTGTAGGTATAATACTTAAACTCTGTAGGATTTTAGTTCTGTAAAGATTTAAAAGTAGAAATCGTAAATCGGAAATGTCGTATTTTTGGTGAATATAGGCTCTGTGTAAATCTGCTATAGTTTAGATGATAATTAGCATAACCAAATAGTACCTTAATCTTATAGATTGGACTTAGAATAACCCATAGGAACACGGACCCATTACCTCGAATTTTGGCCGGCGATATGTAGGTAAAATCCGAGCTCGCCAGTTTTTTGGTAGAGTTGGGTGTTGGTATTTTTACGGTAGGTCTCTGTATATCTATTAAGATGTTTGGTATTGTTTGTTTAAGTTATTTCAGCAGTATATGGAATCTGGAAGCTAATATCTGAAATAGGAGTTAAAATTCTAAAACACGACACGGATATTTCGTAACGCGTTTCTGTTTTCTGTTACGAACCGCGATTGGGTAAAATCCTGTTAGTATAGGTCTTAGATAGTATGTAATAGTAGTATGTAGTATAGTTAATACGGAAAACTTATATTTTCATGTTTTCGCCGTATCGGAGTTTAGCCGTTTCTTATACGAATTTATATCGATGTTAGATTTGAGTACCGGAACATCGGAGGCCGCAAGGAAAGGAATGGAATTGATGATCTGAGTTAATTCGACGTATTCCGGTGAGTAGACTAAACATCTACCGGGGAATTTTCTATGGATGGCGTGATACTCCCGTGGTTTAAGTTTAAATTATAATTGTTCCTTCATTTATAAAGTTTGATCGTAAGAATTTATATATATATATATATATAAATCATCATGTGAATAATCGTTAGAATATTGCACGATTTATCGATGAGTCATGCTGCACATGCACATATCTACATGTTATACTACATCTCGTCAATACATGTCACATATACACTTAGTACTTATTATCCTAAATATGATTCACATCATACCTTAAACATCAAGAATGGTAGTTATTTTCATAAATTTCATCATGTTTTATCTTCAAGTAATTGTAGTTCTGATATAAGATTCATTGGATTACTTCTGATTTATGGTTTTGAGTTTTATACACTATCGAAAGGACTCAATGATTTTGATGATTGATGTGACATGTCCACCATGAAATGTTGCTTTTTTGATTTGGTTTTGTTCCGAACCGGGTGGGGTAGCTATACGGTTGCGGAATTTCTTACGTATATCCAGGCTGAGTGGGGTAGCTAACAGTTGGATTCATGGTGGACCCTTGCGATGCCGAGGGGCAGGAGAGCCGCACTTTAGGCGGGGAGCCAAACGAGGATACTCGATACCGAAGTCAGTTGTGAACACGGCGGATATCTAGCTGATACCGACCAGTGTTATTGATTGACAGGATCGTTCAGGGAACGATGCCTGATGAAACAGCGAAGATTTGTGTCGATGTTGGACACGGGAAGAAAATGAACCTTATTTGGAAAATAATTGATGAGATTTCAGTTTTGATTTGTACATTGAGTAGTACATATTCATGCTTTCTACATATTATTGTGCATCACATTCATTGTTGTTGATATTAGTTCTAGTTCGGCATACTTACATTATTAGCCGATATATATTAGTTTTATTTACTGAGTTGGCAAATCATCCCTGTTGTGCCATAGTTCCTTGCAGGAGTCGTGTGGACGCGTAGCAGCAGTGCGGATCCACTTATCAGCTTTTTTCGCTCTTTTTTGCTAGGTGGGTTACCCATGTAGTAACTTCCTATTTTGGTTTCGTATATTTGATCTAGTATTACTCCATCAGACCCTGTATAGTTGACTTAGAACGAGATGTGGTTGTATGTATCGTATTTTGACTGTTGAGATCGTTTAGTGGTGTTAATTTAAATTCCTTTTACTTATGCGTGAGATTCTTCATTTAAGTGTCGTATTATTATTTTGTATTGATTTACGCTATTTGGCATCGTCTTGCACCCAACTAGGGAAGCAACCTATTCACACACCCTATAAGTGCTTAATTAATAAATAAAAAGGAAGTACTGTCGAAGTTTCAAAACCAGTTGTTTAAACTTCTATTATTTAAAAACCATTCGGCATGCTACTTCATTCTTTACTTAAAAACTAAAATTTTCTAAATTCCGCAAAAAGGGTTTTGATCTTGGTTTTTGTCTTACTCAAATTGTTTCGACATCTTTAAATATCATACAATCTAAGTGCCGGTCACATCCAAATTTTGGGTCGTGACACAGATGGACAATGGCGGACATCAAGGGAATTAGTCCCCTGATCGTTCAATATCACATTCACCTGATGGATGATGCCAAACCAGCTAGGGATCCACATAGGCGATTAAATCCAGTAATGAAGGAGGCTGTCAAAAAGGAAATCTTCAAATGACTGGATAATGGTATAATTTACCCTATTTCATATAGCCAAAGGGTCAGTCCTATACACGTTGTCCCTAAGAAGTCGGGCATTACGGTCATCACAAATGAGGCGAATGAGTTGATCCTACTCTCACCAAGACCGGGCGGCGAGTATGCATTGATTATCGAAAATTCAATGCCGCAACGCGGAAGGATCACATTCCGCTGCCATTCATTGACCAAATGCTCGAAAGATTCGCTGGACATGAGTATTACAGTTTTCTTGACGGTTACTCAGGCTACAACTAGATTCTCATCGCCGAGAAAGATCAGGACAAGACCACATTCACTTGTCCTTTCAGTACGTTCGCATATCGCCGCATGGCCTTTGGGCTATGCAATGCTCCCGTTACCTTCCAGCGGTGTATGATAGGAATTTTCTCAGACATAGTTGAGAAATTTTTGGAGATATTTATGGATGATTTCTCCATCTTTAGCGATAATTTCGATTAGTGTCTGCAACATCTTGATGCTGTCCTTACCCGATGTAAGGATAAAAATCTCACTCTAAACTAGGAAAAATGCCACTTCATGGTACGTGAATGTCATGACCCGAAAAGTACCGAGCGTGACTGGCACATAAATTACGAAACGTCTCGAGGCTTACGTAATCTAAGTAAGCCAAAACCCAGAAATCAAAACCAATAAAGCAATAGAGTGAAGGAAAAACTAATTTAAAGCAATTAGTTTAACAACATAAGCCGAAGAATGCATTTTAAAATCTCTAGTCATTTCTGAAAATTTCGGCAGAGTTTCCTTTGTAAATACTGACCCCAAACGGGTACAAACCTGATAAAGCATATATAATGAATAAAGACATCCCCAAGCGGGAGATAGCTCTTCGCCAACAGGCGAACACAACTATACAAGCAATATAGTATACAACGCGGAAAGGCGAAGATCAAAACTCGAAATGAAAACCCATCATCATCCAGAAAACCAGAGGAAAACCATAATAATACAGCGTGCGACTCTAAGGTCGAAAGAATAAACACTGGTCTTCTAGTTATATCAAATATACAAGTCTGGTTGATGGAGTTTACTATATATAACAGAAATAATATAAATACAATGGTGGTCACGATGCAAATGAAACCACCTAACAAAGCAATCACCCGAAATGAAAGCAGTGTGCCAGCAAGCCATCAAGATACCGATACGGCAAAACCTGCATGAAACTGTGGTACAACGGGGGTGAGTTGCCAACTCGTGAGTAGAAAATATCACAGAGCAGAAATCGAATGTATGATGCTATCCTAGGTCATATCAAGTAATATCCTGATCCATCTACACATAAGTCCAATACCATGTGCTCGTGTCAGTGACTCAGATAGCAACATATCAGATATATGATGTATGAATGCATTATGAATGAAAACAGAATACATCATGAAATCAACAGAGAAGTCAGTGTCAAGCATCGACATAAAACATAAATTTCAGTATCTCAATATCTCAGTATCTCAATGTCTCAAATCTCAATATCTAAGTGTCTCAAATCTCAATATCTCAATACCTCGGGCTCCGTCAGTCCGGATAGGCCCATATCATCAATCACACGACCACGAACGGTATCCTACAGATATCCGTCGCTCTAAACAATCACCGGTAGGCAGTCTGCCCCTGCCGGGCTCATCGTCTACAACTCGAGCATCTTGCCCTGGGGTACCATACCGGGTCCACCATGTACCCGTAGACGGTTCATCCGACTCCTCGAATCGGGTCTCGAAAACCATCTCAGAACCGAGAAAACATCAGGGTGGATGACTCACACATCACGAGAAAATCGCAGCTTGCATTTTAAAAAGAGAGAGAAGTTTATATATATTCTTGCAGTTTTCCCCTAAATCCAGAAATCTCCTAAAAATCCGAAATCCATGAATCAAGAGTAAGTAAACAGTGAACATCGGCAAAAAACCCCAAAATACTGCATAACCAATGAATATATGAATGCCTCTGATATCATGCAATGAGTGCAATAGTTAAACTAGCATATGAAAGTGATAACATATTGCAACTATCAGCTACCAATCTATGTCGATAAAATAATATTCTCTAAAGTGTAAGTGACATGGCAATTACCGATGAAGATGTGTGTGAGTCGGCAAGCAGGTGTACGTGGAACATACGCATAATCGGTAATGGTGTTGGTGTCCTGACAGTAGGGTTTCATAATAATTACAGATAACATGTGTATAAGTATGCAATGCGATGAAACATCACGAATATACAGAAAGTGATCTAGAAACAGCAACACTAAAGAAGAAACCTACCCAATATACGTGTCATGAAGTTTGGTATTTTAAAGTACTCACGATTCACTGCATTTGAAAACAAGTTGACTCGAGCCTAGTCAAAAGGGTAAGGAAATCCACCTAGGTCTGAGTCGACCGATATATATATATAGTAGTCGGTGATCTCGCCTCAATAGTATCGCGTACGATACAATATATATATATGACATCCTCGAGTCAAGAGTGCGGATCTAACATCATAATTATATCTCGTACGGTAAATCCATCGTACGGCATCCTAAACCTGGGTACGGGTCAAATATCATATTTATCTCATTACTCATCTGGTATCCTATCATCATATGTCATGAACAGGGGGTACTGATCTAAGTCTAGTACAATACTAATATCATCAACATATATGTACGCGTGTGTGTGAATCGCCCATCAATCCGCTAATATCATGTCGTATCTCATAATACGACCAAATTACATCACCGATCTCACGGCATCATGCCCAATCACATCGACTCATCTCCAAGTACCATATACTATCCTCAACCTCCGTGTATACGTGTGTGTGTGTGTGTGTGTGTGTGTGTATAAGCACCAACACATCCACCTATACATATGATGTATACACCCAAAACCATCACCCTTGCGTGAATGTGTATGTGTAATAACCTCACTCTAGGGTTCGCGACTAAGAAACCAACTAAACCACTTTCCTCAAATCTCGCTAACATTAACCCATGATCTCCTAATGCCTTTCTTGATAAGTGTTCATATCTCTCAATAACACATAAATGTACATCTATATCACATCACATCATTTCTTACAACTTTGCGGGGGTGATATACGCTATACACCCGACTTCCCCCGTAGATATAAATCTACTCACCTTGATCTTCGCTTGCTGGAATCGATGATGCCATGCTCATTCTCGTCATCTCGAAGTCCATGTAAGGGTACCTACAATTTCTAATGCGTCATATAGTATCAAGAATCCAACATGAAAGCCAAACAACATGCAAATCGTTTATAGGTTAGAACTTATAGTCTCGCATGCAAAACACAACCAATAACCCTAGTCGTTGGTGTTCAAACGCCACACGACGGAATACAATGACAAATACTAAAACTTAAATTCAAAAACGTAACGAAATACAAGGCAGCAACTTAAGAAAATGGTCCCAGATTTTACCCTAAGTCAAATTAGCCAATTTTGCATATGCAAAAGGTCTATTTTATTGGAAATAAAGCTCTGGAACAAATATGGACCAAATCAAACCAACTCTGGCCACAAATTGCGGCCAGAATGATTAAATCTGTGGCCTATAGGTGGAGTTGGGGTCTCGGGTCTCTGTGGTAGCTTCTTGGGTGCCTGCATGTGTCACTGTGTGCGCTAAATAATTTTCCAGGTCCCCGAGTGTTAGAAAATATCAAATTCCAATCACGCTTCTCACAATTTCCAATATCGGCAGATTTTCAAAGTTCGCATTTGGGGTTTAAGTCTAAGTTTGGTCCAGTATTTTAGCACTATGCAGGTTTGTAATCACTATTAAACCTCAATTACACTTCACAACTCAAGAATTCCTCAAAACCCTAACTTGGAATTCTCAAAATCCACTAAACCGAACTAAATCACTTCTAAACATGCATAGGTATTAAGATGAAAGAAAAACTATACCAATGGAGCAGAGATTATCTCATTTAGCAACTCAAGAAAATTCTTGAGTTGCCCCAAGTGTCCAAAATCATTGCTTTCTTCGTCCAAAGTGTAGCTAGTGAGCTTGTGCACAATTTTTGTGGAATGGAGATGGACTTTTGAGTTGATTTTGATGATGAAGTGAGGTGGTGAAGGTGTTGAAGGAGAGGGAGCTGCCATGAGCTTGAGAGGAAGGAGAATGGTGAAGAGAAGAATGAAGGAGGAGAATAGCCATGGTCAAGTTTGACCCCTCACCCTCTCTCTCAAGCCCATACTTCTATATTTTAGTATTTTCTTTTTCTTTTCTATTCTTTTTCTTTTCTTTCCCTTCTCACTCAAAACAAAACCATGAAGGAAAATATAAAGAAAAGCAATGATAAAATGTAGCAAGTGCTAAAATATGACATGGTGCATGCCATGTGCACAAAACCGGATTAATGCAAGATTAGCGATATTTAATCGCGATTAGCATTAAAATGGAATATAATTAATCATAAAAGTTTGTAATTTGCATAAATCATATAAAACACCCTCATTTCAGTAATTTCTATAATTTTCCAAATTTTTCCCAATTTATCTATATTTAATTATACCGCAATATTAAAATATTCAATATATTTATTATTTAATTATAAAAATTCTCAAAAATAATATTTTATTTTTCTGAAATGTTACAGTCTTCCCCCTTAAAGAAATTCGGTCCCCGAATTTAAATTTAAACACCTCAAATACTAAAACATTTCAGTAAAAAGTCCAAGTCGTCGGGGCTCCGAAATCATCAATACATAAAACGCATCATAGCGCAGTGGATGCACATGAACAATGAGCAGACAACTCCAAATCAAAACTCCGTCAAGCATCCCGCAATCATCGAAGTCATGGTGAAGACACAAATGTCAAATCCAATACGAAAACCAATATGATATACATCAAACTATACATGTAAACATCTGAAAGAAATGCATGCCAAAATTTTCATGTTGCTGTGCGATGCGCGTATCGTGGCACAGTGGCAGAAGTCTATTGTAAGAAAATAACTATGTATATACTTATCCTTTGTTCAATATGTACGTCCTGCCGTTTTTGAAAACAATTTAGAAGGGTTTCCTTATTTTAAACGTTTCGTGTCATCTCAGACACGTAGGTAGATACTGAGACTATAGCTCTCTTTTTGGAAATCCCTTCGATAACTATCAATGCATGCAAAATATATTCAGGTACTGTCGTCTGACTAGTCCTGCTCAGTATGGAAACAAATAGTAAATATCATAAAAACGTACTGCTCCATAAGAAATCAATCCCAAAATGTGCATAAGAATGCCGCGTGCGTCTGGTGCGCACGGAAATCAAAATCCATGAATGTGCCATACATGTGCACAGAAACAGCATCTATGTGCAACGGGTGTGCACAAAACACCTGTCGAAGGCAACGGTGTGCCTGACAGCAATATTAGGTGCATCTGCTATGCACAAAGAATCCCGATTTAGTGCATCTGGTGTGAAACAAAATCGCATCTCATATCATGCGCCCAACATGCGCGAAGATCCAAATTATGTGCATCCACCATGCACGAATAAAATCTAAATCATGTGCATCCAATAAGCACAAAATCACAAAATCCAATATCAAGTGCCGAACATGCGCAAAAGTCCAATCCAAGCGCGTCAAATATGCGCAAGAATCCAATCAGGTGCACAATGTGCACAAAACAAATATCGAGTGCAAAAACCAAATCGTGTGCATACCATATGCACAAAATCAACTCAACTGTATGAAATCCACGAAATCATAAACATGTGCAGCCAAAGCACAAAAATGATATTGAGTGCAATAGCTGTGCACAAATCATAAATCAACACAACGGTGTATAAAGCATATCTCAAGTGTAATAACTATACACAAAATATAAATACCCAGTAGGTGCAACCATGGTGCACGAAAACAAATATCATGAAACTCAGTCATCAAAACTCAATCGTGCGAATAGATCGCCAAAAATACCGAAATCCAGTATGGCGGAATAGTCCCGCTAAAGCACATCATCTAAGAATCTCTGGCCAACTGTCGTGGTCACTCATAACATGTCTCGTCGACGGTGCCGAACTCTGGCCTGCTGGGTGTGCGTAATATGACCGCTCCTGGGTCCAAATCTTCTCGTAAATTATTCCAGAAAGGTCCTGTCGAGGACTCTCCTAAATCTCGTTTCTACCGAACTGCCCGCAATTTATCACCCTTTACTAAATCCTTTTCTTATTCCGTAACGGCTGCATACTCATCGCGACACCTTCTGGAAAATATATCCATATACGACGCCTCTGCATGCGTATCACATCTCGGATGTCAGCGGAGTGGAACGTCATCTCATCAAGGTCACGTACGAACCTTTTACTCCTCTTTTCTCTAATGTCGACTGATTTGGACATTTCTCTTCGTGGCTGCATGGACTGCGCTCCAACGGCTATACTCGTATCTGGAGTCTCCCAAGCAATGTATCCCATCACATGATATCCGAATGATATCGAACTTTTCGATCGATTCGTCAAGGTTCCATAATCCTCTAAGAGATCAACAACTTAAGTACAGTTTAGTAGTATCGAATATATGCCACAACACCTATGGACCAACCGTAGAAGGGCAAACCCAAGCCTCATTAATGGTACCGTTGAATTGCTGTAAACCCTAAGGTTTTGATGGGTTCTCATGGTCATTATATCGATTTAGGGTTTCATTTCTTCTAGAGGGTCCATAAAATTACTTGCATTGCTTTCCGAATACATTAATCTTGGTAAATGTGTTCCTGACATTCGATCGTCTCTATCGACTCTCAACGTACCTGCATGAAGTCATCTCTACTGGGAATCAATCAATCTGATGATCTCGCATCGGGGTAGGCAATGAATCACAAGTCCTAGTCTTCCAATTTTGGTGACTAGAGATCTTATATCATATCTCGAAGTATAACTCGTGCGGTATTAGCTTCAAACATCTGGGGCGATATCTCATCATTCGCAGCAACAACTGGCTCATTCGTCCGCACGCTGAACAGTGCTTCAATCATCAAGATAATCGGTGCATTGACGGTCATCACATCCTGGCTAGCCCCTAGCGGTAGCCCAAATCCTCTGGTGCTGATCCGCACGTCCGAGAAATCTTGTAGAACCGATCCGTCAAACGCTCATGGCTCGAAAATACAACTAAACGACGCATCGATACAAAACGTACGTCCCTGGAATCACGCTCTGGTCAGTGCTCGTCCGTGACGAGCTCATGCTGACGCAATTCCAGCCATAGCTCTCTCTGCCCGTGTAATCATGGCAGCAAAACCATAACTGGTACCAATGCGGATAGATCATAGGAATGAATATAATGCTATGCAAGGAAATGTACATCCTAAGGCTTCTTAAGCAGAGTATGGTATCGTAAGTATGCCGCGGAGCATACACACGGTACGTCACACTTCTTAAGTCGCCTACTCCATCAACCAAAGGTCATCCTACACTCAGGAGGTAAAACCTAACGCTCTGATACCAACTTTGTCACGACCCGAAAAGTACCGAGGGTAACTGACACTTAAATTATGAAACTTCTCGAGGCGTACGTAATCTATGTAAGCCAAAACCCAGAAATCAAAACCAATAAAGCAGTAGAGTGAAGCAAAAACCAATTTAAAGCAAGTAGTTTAACAACAAAAGCAGAAGAATGCATTTTAAAATCTCAAGTCATTTCTGAAAATTTCGGCAAAGTTTCCTATGTAAATACTGACCCCAAACGGTTACAAACCTGATAAAGCATATATAATGAATAAAGGCATCCCAAAGCGGGAGCTAGCTCTTCACCAACAGGCGGACACAACCACACAAGCAATATAGTATACAACGCCGAAAGGCGAGGATCAAAACTCGAATGAAAACCCATCAACATCAAGAAAACCAGAGGAAAACCATAATAATACAGCATGCGACTCTAAGGTCAAAAGAATAAACACTGGTCTTCTAGTTCTATCAAATATACAAGTCTGGTTGACGGAGTTTACTAGATACAACAGAAATAATATAAATACAATGGTGGTCACGATACAAATGAAACCACCTACCAAAGTAATCACCTGAAATGAAAGCAGTGTGCCAGCAAGCTTTCAAGATACCAATACGGCAAAACCTGCAAGAAACTGTGGCACAACGGGGGTGAGTTGCCAACTCGTGAGCAGAAAATATCACAGAGAAGAATTCGAATGTTTGACGCTATCCTAGGTCATATCAAGTAATATCCTGATACATTTACACATAAGTGCAATACCATGCGCTCGTGTCAGTGACTCAGATAGCAACATATCAGATATATGATGTATGAATGCATTACGAATGAAAACAGAATACATCATGAAATCAACAGAGAAGTCAGTGTCAAACAATAATCTTAGTATCTCAATATCTCAGAATCTCAATGTCTCAAATCTCAATATCTCAGTGTCTCAAATCTCAATACCTCGGGCTCTGTCAGTCCGGATCGGCCCATATCATCAATTACACGACCACGAACGGTATCCTCCGGATATCCGCCGCGCCAAACAATCGCCTGTATACAGTCTTCCTCTGCCGGGTTCATCGTCTACAACTCGAGCTTCTTGCCCCGGGATACCATACCGGGTCCACCATGTACCCGCAGACGGTTCATCCGACTCCTCGAATCGGGTCTCGAAAACCATCTCAGAACCGAGAAAACATCATGGTGGATGACTCATACATCACGAGAAAACCGCAACTTGCATTTTAAAGAGAGAGAAAGAGAGAGAAGTTTATATATATTCTTGCGGTTTTCCCCCAAATCCATAAATCTCATGAAAATCCGAAATCCATGAATCAAGAGTAAGTAAACAGTGAATATCGGCATAAAACCCCAAAATACTGCATGACCAATGAATATATGAATGCCTCTGATATTATTCAATGAGTGCAATAGTTAAACTAGCATATGAAAGTGATAACATATTGCAACTATGAGCTAGCAATCTATGTCGATGAAATAATATTCTTTAAAGTGTACATGACATGGCAATTACCGATGATGATGTGTGTGAGCCGGCAAGCAGGTATACCTGGAACATACGCATCATCGGTAATGTTGCTGGTGTCCTGACAGCAGGATTTCATAATAATTACAGATAACATGTGTAAAAGCATGCAATGCGATGAAACTTCATAAATATACAGAAAGTGATATAGTAACAGCAACACCGAAGAATAAACCTCCCCAATATACGAGTCATGCAGTTTGGTATTTTAAAGTACTCACGATTCACTGCATTTGAAAACAAGTATGACTCGAGCCCAGTCAAAAGGGTAAGGAAATCCACCTAGGTCTGAGTCGACATATATATATATATATATATATATATATATATATATATATATATATAGTAGTCGGTGATCTCGCCTCAATAGTATCACGTATGATACAATATATATATGACATCCTCGAATCAAGAGTGCGGATCTAACATCATAATTATATCTCGTACGGTAAATCTATCGTATCGCATCCCAAATCTGGGTACGGGTCAAATATCATATTTATCTCATTACTCATTTGGTATCCTTATCATCATATGTCATGAACAGGGGGGTACTGATTGATTGTTAGGATACGAGCGTGTTCAAGTTCTAGTTTAAATACCGCAATCAAGACGGTTTCGCACGTAGCTAGCCGGTTGAGTACGGGTCGTCCGCAGGGAGATGGGAATCTTTTTCTATGTGTTTTTCGACGAGTTAAGTCCGGTTGTTCAGATTTTGTTTGTAGTTATCTAAGTGTTGAGTTGATATTTAAAGAGAGCATGTTAGGGTTAGGATTAGGTTAGTTTGAGTTAGGAGTCTCCACATCTTTCGTTGCCCTTCTTAATATCGTGTTACGGTAATCGGCAACAACGGGGATTAGCACGACTAGGAAGGACTTTGCGAGTATAAGCTAGGCTTTCCAACGCATAAGTCTTCCTTTTGGTGCTTGTCCGTCCGTTCTTGGCTCTTAGCCATAACCTCCGGTTAATCCAACCACAACCGGTCTCACTACGGAATCACCGCTATCATGTAGGATAGGGTGCCGTAAGGAGCGGATTGTGGTTCGATTAACGGGAGTCGATTTAAGATGTTGGGCAAGGAAAGAGTGAGAGAGATTTCCTTCTCTCAAACTTCCCTTATCCTACCCTAACAAGAATGAACTACTCACACATCATAATACGGAAAAATAAAACAACACAAAAGAGGAAGATAGAAAGAAGAAGATTAGAAGAATACGACTAACTGTTTGCGACCTCACCTTGGCGAGGATCAAGCGTAAGTATCATTGTCGTATGTAAGGATAAAGAAAAAAAAGAGAAGAAAGAAATAACAAGGAAATAACAACAACTACTTAACAATTGAAATTACAACACATTACAACAAGTAAAAGAAAGAGACAAGCATGATATAAAATGGTCTTCTTTATTCATCACTCTTCACTCAAAAGCTCACTTACAAGTTTAATGGAGAAGAGGTGAGAAGAGGAAGAAGAACATGTAACTAAAACCTAGCCAAAAGAAATACAAGAATTGGACCCTTTCCTTCACAAACTTCTGGGCTATTTATAGGCCAAAACATGAAACCCTAGGGCAACCAACAGAACATACATGAAAAGACCAACCTACCCCCCAAAGCCTTACGCACTTGGCGCCAGAACGGCCGCGGAAGCGCGGCCAATACCCCCCTTTGGCCGCGCTTCCGCGGCCGTATTGTTGAGTTGGGCTATGTGCTTTCTGGTGCTGGCCTGGTTTGCAGTGTACATTATTCTGGCATATGTATTTTCTCAATTTGGCTCCACGATTTTTTCAGAATTTCTGTTGAGGGAAAGGTGGACTTTTTGTCAAGATTTTGTCATGATTGCCTCGAGCTCCGCGTAGATCTCTTGGATCTTGTGCTACCATTGAGCCTTGTGCATTGATTTGACATTCTTTCTTTCTACCGGTATCTGGCAACATACGGATGAAGGGCGGAGACCGTGTTTTATCTGTGATTGGCAGGAACCCGGATCTTGTCGTGTTTTCCATGAATTTCACCGTTTTGGAACCGAGAACCTGTATCCTGCAATTGACCAGCAAACACGGCTCAAGAGTATCTACGGATATGCAATGTGATAAAAATTGGGCAGTATGAAAATGCAAAAATCTGATATGAACAAATACCCCCAAACTTATCATTTGCTCGTCCCGAGCAAAGTCCATTTATTCACAAAAAATTTCCTAACCTCACTTTCGCAGGGAACGCGATTGCACTGAGCATGTGCAACAAGCCGTTAAACCTCTAGGTGTCCCTAGTAGGAGGAGTGTTGTCTCCTGAGGGTTTTCAGCGGATACTACCCACAAAATCCGGTCAAGTTGGTTTGTAAAAAATGACTAAGTTTCAAACCCTAAAGTTTTGTTTTAGAAAATAACAATTCTATAATCCTAAGTCTAGATTATCGAACCTTTATTTTTCACACCTCACATCTTATTTAACTACAGATTTTATATGTCTTTACGTGTAGTGCAAATAGAGTCGTTAAGTTCCAGAAGGATCGATTAAAGTCATCATGTCGCACAATAAAGCCCAGATAACAATTTAAAAAGGATCACATAAGTTTTATAAAGAGTTAAGCATTTTTCAAGTTTCGTTTTCCAGTAAGGTTTCAACTTCAGAATTTCTATCTTCCATAACAGGAAACTAAGTCGTATTTTTCACTCCACCTTTTTCTTGTTTTCATTTCATACACACCACTGTGAACGTGCAATAGTCTTTATCATAGAATAAAACCTTCATATCTCCGTTAAAAATTCTTTTAAAAGCCTGTCTTTTATCAAGATTATTCTCACACAAAGAACCGTTAGGAATTTTAACTCGGAAAGAACACTTGCTTGACTTTGTTTTAAACTGGACTTTCTAGGCTTCTTAGCGAGCTTTGGGCCAATGCACCCAAACCAGTTGGTTTTAGGGCATTAGGTGTAGAAACACCCCAGCGGACTTAATTACTCAAGTTACCTAGGTCCAAAAACAAAAGACAGTTTGGCGTAAAAATCAGATGATTTGATACGAACGGAGATATAACTGGCAGTTCAAATATATTTTTTTTTTTGGATAAAAGACGTGTCTAGTGGGTTTGGTGTGTAATCATTCCAATCAAGTTTTAGATGGGTTATTTTTCAGACTTAGCTCCAATTACGGCATCAATAACATTCCTTCATATTCGCTTTACTTCATAAACTATTCTTGACATTACTTATTTCAGAACAAACCTATTTGATTCTCAGAAAATCATTTATCTGTTTAAAAGTTTGAACATGAAAGACTTGTCATCTAATTCCCAAAACTCACGACGCGTGTAGTGTGATGTAAAGACGTATATCAGCTATAGTTAACTTCAAAGGAGAGTTATCTTTCAGGTTTTCAAAATCCAAACATAAGATCTAGTTATTCCTATTTTTTCAAACAAAAACCGTCGAATATTGAATCAGAGTTCTTCCACAAGCTAACTTGACAAAAAAGTTTTTATATTTTTTAGAAAATTTTCAAATTTTTATGGATTTTATGGATATTAATATGCAGATGCAAAATATACATATGTATGCGAAGGTAAGAAATACGTACCGAGCGTACCCCCAAACTTAAACTGGACAGTGTCCTCACTGTCGTAGCATGAAGAGAGCAGTTGGAAGGTTCAAAATTGTCGGTTAGTGATACACAAATTTTTATTTGTTTTTTTTTTGTTTTTAAAGAAAAGAAAAAGAATATACACAAATATAAACAAAATGGTTTGTACATACCCCCAAACTTATTTGGAACAGTGTCCACTGTTCTTGGCTGGATAACCGAAGTTTGGAGGTAGGCAGAGGAAGATCATGCAAGGTAAACCGGCTCCTGTAAGAACAGGAGCTCCTCTGTTGGTTCGGCGCTAAGGTACGGTTTGCATCGGTGTCCATTGACCTTGAAGAGTGAACCGTCCTTTGGATTTTCCAAATCCACAGCGCCCTGCGGATACACATTCCGCACACAATAGGCCCTTTCCAGCGAAATCGGAGCTTTCCAGGATGGAAATGAAGTCGGGTGTCGTAAAGAAGTACCTGCTGACCAGGTACGAAGGTTTTGCGCAAAAGGTGTTTATCATGAAACACCTTCGTTCGATTCTTAACGACAACCGCGTTGTCGTAAGCCTCATCCCTAAGCTCGCTCAGTTCGTTCAGCTGCAGCTTCCGAAGGCTGCCCGCGTCCTCCAGAGACAGATTCAGCTCCTTTATCGCCCAAAACGTGCGATGCTCGATTTCGACAGGAAGGTGGCAGGCTTTTCCGTACACAAGCCGATAGGGAGACATGCCAAGGTCGGTCTTATAAGCGGTTCTAAATGCCCAAAGGGCATCAGTGAGTTTCAGAGACCAATCCTTACGGTTCTTGGAAACCGTCTTCTCCAGTATTTGCTTGATCTGCCGATTTGAAACTTCGGCCTGCCCGCAGGTTTGGGGGTGGTAGGGCGTAGAAAGCTTATGATTAATGGAGTATTTCCGCATCAAGGCCTCGAAAGTCCTATTGCAGAAATGACTTCCATTGTCGCTAATGATCGCTCGGGGGTGCCCAAACCGGGAGAAAATGTTTTCTTTAAGGAACCTAACGACAACCTTGTTGTCGTTAGTCCGACTGGGCACAGCCTCGACCCATTTAGAGACGTAATCAACAGCTAAAAGGATGTACAAGTTCCCAAAAGAGCTGGGAAACGGCCCCATGAAGTCTATCCCCCAAACATCGAAAATCTCCACAACCAAGATTGGTTGGAGCGGCATCTCGTTTCTCCGGGATATCCGGCCCATGTGTTGGCACCGGGAGCAAGTCTTGCAATAGTCGTGAGCGTCTTTGAAAAGTTGTGGCCAGTAGAAACTACATTGCAAGATCTTCTCAGCTGTCTTTCTGGGCCCAAAATGCCCGCCACATGCTTGATCGTGGCAAAATGACAGCACACTCTTGAATTCCTCATCAGGGACACACCGACGAATAATCTGGTCGGGACAGTACTTGAACAAGTAGGGTTCGTCCCAGTAAAAGTGTTTTACTTGGGATAAGAAGCGAAATCTGTCCTGACGTGACCATTCGGTCGGTAGCAATCCCGTGGCCAAATAGTTCACAATATCTGCGAACCAGGGTTCGCAAGATACTATCAAGAGTTGTTCATCCGGAAAAACGTCGTTTATCGGAATTGGAAGCGAGGGCGAAGAAGGAAGTCGTGAGAGATGGTCGGCAACCACGTTTTCACATCCTCGTTTGTCCTTAATGACAAGGTCAAACTCTTGAAGCAAGAGGATCCAACGGATTAACCGAGATTTGGCATCTTTCTTCGCAAAAAGATGGCGCAGAGCTGAGTGTTCAGTGTAGAAAATGACTGGAGAGCCGATGAGGTAGGGCCTGAACTTTTCTAAGGCAAATACAACAGCTAAGAATTCCTTCTCAGTTGTTGTATAGTTAAGTTGGGCGTCGTTCAGGGTCCGGCTCGCGTAATAGATTACGTGCGGCATCTTGTTGATGTGCTGTCCAAGGACAGCACCGATGGCAAAGTCGGATGCATCGCACATAATCTCGAATGGGTGCGTCCAGTCAGGGGAAGAAAGAACGGGAGCAGAAGTGAGTGAGCGTTTCAGTGACTCGAATGCAATCACACAGCTCGAGTTGAAGTCGAAAGGCGTGTCCTTGGCCAGCAAAAGCGTCAAGGGCCTAGCAATCTTGCTAAAGTCCTTGATAAACCGTCTATAAAAACCGGCATGGCCAAGGAAGGCTCGGATATCTCTGACGCATCGGGGAGGAGGCAGATTGGAAATGACCTCAATCTTTGCTTTGTCAACCTCTATGCCATTTTGCGAGATGATATGTCCTAAGACAATACCTTCGCGCACCATGAAGTGGCATTTCTCCCAGTTCAAAGTGAGATTCTTGTCCTTACATCGGGTAAGGACAGCGTCAAGATGCAGCAAACACTCGTCAAAGGAGTCGCCGAAAATGGAGAAGTCATCCATGAAAATCTCCAGAAATTTCTCCACCATGTCTGAGAAAATCCCCATCATACACCGCTGGAAGGTAGCGGGCGCATTGCATAACCCAAAGGGCATGCGTCGATATGCAAACGTGCCGAAAGGACAAGTGAAAGTGGTCTTGTCCTAGTCTTTTTCGGCGATGGGAATTTGATTATAACCAGAGTAGCCATCAAGAAAACAATAGTACTCATGTCCGGCCAATCGTTCCAGCATCTGGTCAATGAAAGGTAGCGGAAAGTGGTCTTTCCGCGTTGCGGCGTTGAGTTTTCTGTAATCAATGCAAACTCGCCACCCAGTTTGGGTGCGAGTAGGGATTAACTCATTCGCCTCGTTGGTTATGACCGTGATGCCCGACTTCTTGGGGACAACGTGAATGGGGCTAACCCACTGGCTATCAGAGATAGGGTAAATGATACCACTATCTAGACATTTGACGATCTCCTTCTTCACAGCCTCCTTCATGACTGGATTAAGACGTTTTTGTGGATCCCGGGCTGGTTTGGCATCATCCATCAGATGAATGTGATGCTCAACGATGAGGGGACTAATCCCCTTGATGTCCGCCATGGACCAGCCAAAAGCTTGCCTGTTGCTGTGCAAGACTGCGAGAAGGGCTTTCTCTTGCTCTGGAGCTAGAGAAGCCGAAATGATGACAGGGAGAGTCTCGTTCTCACCTAAGTAAGCATACTTAAGGTGAGACGGCAACGGCTTGAGTTCGAGCGTTGGAGGTGAAATGATGGAAGGCAAGACCGGTGCAAAGGTCTCGAACTCAAAGGACTCCAGCAAAGGTTCAAAGCGAGTGTAGGCAACCGAGTTGGATGGTTCAGGTAACTCATCCGGAAAGTCAAAAGATTCAAACTCGGGTTGTGCGCGGCTAAGATCGTTCAAGAACGTGAAACACTCGTATTCGTTATCCGGCGCAGAAGCAGCAGCAGATTCGAGGAGAAACGCACTAGTGGCGTCAAGATTATCGTGTTCAAACAGAAACTCCTCGAATTCACACTCTTCGGGGGTGATCTCCTGGATCGAGCAGACATCCAGTATATGAGCATTAGGTTCGGCGGGCTATTTCCCCAACCTAAAAATGTTGAGTTCAATTGTCATATTTCCAAAAGAGAGGTTCATCGAACCATTGCGACAATTGATCACAGCATTTGAGGTTGCGAGAAATGGGCGACCGAGTATCACCGGAATTTGATTCCGGGGGTTAGCTACAGGCTGTGTATCTAAGACAATGAAGTCGACGGGGAATATGAAGTCCCCGACTTTGATTAACACATCCTCTAGCTCACCCCTAGGATGGGTGATCGATCGGTCGGCCATCTGGAGAGTGCAGTGTGTGGGTTTCAGCTCTCCGACGCCTAATTGCTCGTATACTGAATACGGAAGCAAGTTAACACTGGCACCAAGATCTAATAGTGCGCGGTTGATGTTCTTATCCCCAATAGTAATTGAAATCGTAGGACAGCCAGGGTCCTTCCGTTTTTGTGGTAAAGATTGGGTAAGGGCATCACTCACAGCACTAGCCAAGAAAACTTTCTTGGGTACCTGAGACTTCCTCTTTTTCGTGCACAAGTCCTTTAAGATTTTCGCGTAAGACGGGACTTGTTGGACAGCATCTAAAAGAGGAATGTTAATGTTAACTTGCTTGAATAACTCCAAAATCTTCTCCATTTGTGGATTTTGTTTGTTAGACCTCAACCGGTTTGGAAATGGAACATTTTGAAAATTGGTTGAGTCTAAAGCGGGTCCGTTCAGGGCAGAAGAAGAAGAGGGAGAGCCTTGTGAAGAACGGAGAATAGGCTCGGAAGACGAAGAAGAAGAAGGAGAAGAAGCAGAAGAAGAAGCGGCCGGGGTGTCATCGTTGATTTGCTTGCCAATGTTGTTTTGCAGCACCCTCCCTGATCTCAGTGTAGTCACGGCACTCACATTATGGTTTTGTTGTTCAAGAGCAACATGTGCATTATGTGGGTGGCCGGGATTTGGAAGTGGCTGGGACGGGAGCTTCCCCTTCTCTCGCTCGCTCAAGGCCGCGTTCAGCTGTGCAATCTAGGCCTCGATGGTCTTGATGCTCTGCCCGTGTGCGGCGGTGTGTTGCACTAAAGATTGGATCGAAGACTGGATGTTGGCGGTGGATTGAGTCGATTGTTTAACAAACGCATCCAGACTTCGCTCGAGCGAGGAAACCTTATCGTTGTTCGACGGAACAAAGTTGTTTGGTGGAAAGGAATTGTTCGGTGCAAAGTTGTTCGTCTGGTTTTGGTAAGGTTGGGGTTGGAAGGGCTGCTGATACTGAGTTTGTTGTTGCGCTTGTTGTTGCGGTGGAGGGGCCCTTTGGAAATTGTTGCCCTGGAATTGATTCTGATTCTGATTCCAGGCGAAATTGGGGTGGTTCCTCCAACCGGGATTGTAGGTGGAAGAGTATGGATCATTCCTTGGTCTTTGCTGGAATGCATTAACCTGATCCTGTCCTTGCGATGGTGGATTGTAAGGACACTCTTCGGTCAAGTGAGAAGGATCGGAACAACAAGCGCAGATGGTACGAAGGGGGAGAACAGGGGCAGGAGTAGGAGAAGAAAATTTGCTCTCTATTGCTTCAAGCTTTTTTGTTATTGCAGCCATTTCAGCTCTCATCGCAATAGAGACATCAAGCTGGTGAATTCCTACCCTAGACTGACCGGTAGAAGTGGAGGTAGAAGAAGAAGAAGGAGTCGGTCTGGTGCTCTCCCACTGTAGCGTTTGCTCCGCAAGATCGTCAAAGAACTGCCACGCTTCCTCGTCAGATTTGGATAGGAAGTGGCCCTGACAGATGGTTTCCAGCAACTGCTTCGTTGCTGGGTTCAGTCCCTCGTATAAGGTTTGGCAGAGTTGCCATTTCTCTATACCGTGGTGAGGACACTGAACAAGAAGGTCTTTGTATCGGTCAAAGCACTTCCAGAAGGGTTCAGAAGGAAGCTGGGAGAATTGGTTGATCTCATTTCGAATTCTTGCGGTCTTATGATTTGGGTAGAATTTTTTCAGAAACGCTTTAACAAACTCGTCCCAGCTGGTGATTGAGTAGGAAGCGGTGCTATACAGCCATTTTTCTGCGAGATCGCATAAAGTGAACGGAATGACCCGTAGACGTATAGCATCGTCCGACAGCTGGGTGGTTTTCATCATGGCACAGACATTTTGAAATTTATTTATGAAGATATAGGCATCTTCAGATTCAAGCCCATGAAAACGTGGAAGCATGTTGATGAAATGGGGCTTAATTTCAAAGTTGTCCCCATTGGCCGGAGGAAGAGAAAGGAAAGTGGGAAGTGCAGAACGGGTAGGGTAGAAACGATCCTGGAGCGCAATTCGATGCGGCGCTACAACAGGCGGAGGTGGTGGAAGATTGGTCTCCGTAGGAGGTGGAGCCAATCCAGGGGTGGTCAAGGAGATGTTCGGATTAAATCCCGACATCGCGGAAGAAGAGGTTGGTGAAGGTGAAGGTGAAGGTGAAGATGTATGAACAGAATTCCGGTCAACGTCGGAGTTGGCCGGCAAAGGAACGGGAGAAAGAGGAGTGGACGGAGTATCGACTTCGGAGTCGATCGCGTAGTCGGTCGCGACTAACGTAACGCGGACTAGACGGGCGCTAGTGTCCCGAGTCCAAGCGGACATACACTAAACGAGTTTAGTATAGTCAAAGCGAAGAAGGTGAGGGTAAGAAAACGTCAATGGAGAAAGGCGATGGGTGGTGGGTAAAAATGGATTTGGCGACAAAAGGGCAAGTTTTTGTAAAAGTTTTTGATTTTTTTTTTCCTTTTTTTTTTTTTTAATAAAAGATTTACAGAAGTATGTACGGAAATACGGCTTAAGCAATCACAAACAAGATATGCACAATCACACCTAGATCTAGGGTAACCTAGGTCTACTAGACCTGCTCCTGAACTTGATTGTCGAAGTTAAACAGTGTCGAGAAACAGGCTTAAAAATACACTGATCACGAGGCCAGGTAAGTGCAGAGATAAGGGGAGGTTGTCCAACGCTTTCGCGAAGTTTCTTAATTAAATAACCCTTTCTCTTTCGGCGGTTGCGCCTTTAACACTTTCCTAGACACCCCGTAAACAATATACGGTTAAGCAAGGTTCTAAACAAGGTTTATCTTCTCCTAATGAGCGCGAAGTCCTTAGGGCTGAAGTCTAGTATTTTTTAATTTACAATGGACAATGCATATGCTTTAGTGATTTCTGGGGTCCTGGGAGGGTGATGAAATCCCCACCCAATCTGGATTGGTTTCAAGCCCCTTAAGTCCGTATTAAAGAATGCAAAACAGTAACAAATCAACTGCAAACAATTTTTATTTGCGGCGCAAAGAATCCTGCACAAGAACAGTTTATTGGAAGGGGGAGAAGAGTTTGCGCAAAGAAGCCTGCAGAAAACACAATTCAGTGGAGTTCAGAGGAGTGGAGAGAGGCAGAGAAACTCACCAAAAAAATTTAGCACCCTGATGGCACTATCTGACCGCGGTTCCGCGGCCAAACACCAGCAATGGCCGCGGAAGCGCGGCTTAGTTGAGGACTTGGGGGTTCAATTTTCTTGTGGGTACTTCTGTGCTTGTCCTCTGCTTTTCTGGATATGTGGAATTCTGATTTGCTCACTGTATCTACTCCAGATTTTGACAGTAGACCGAATGCTTCGTTTTGTCCGTCGCGGTGTAGCCGCGAAATGTGGGTCTATCTTCCCACGTCTTTGGCACTGTACTTGAACTCCGTATTTTCACCGTCTTTGGCGTTGATCTTGAGCTTCGTACTTCCTGCACACTTGCACAAAAACTAATCAAGAATAACAAGATGATTTTTACAAAGTATATATTTTTTTTTTGGTTTTTTTTTTTTGGTTGTTTTTATATTCACAAATTAACCCGAAATTACACAAGGAAATAAACTACCGTCTCCCCGGCAACGGCGCCATTTGATTGTTAGGATACGAGCGTGTTCAAGTTCTAGTTTAAATACCGCAATCAAGACGGTTTCGCACGTAGCTAGCCGGTTGAGTACGGGTCGTCCGCAGGGAGATGGGAATCTTTTTCTATGTGTTTTTCGACGAGTTAAGTCCGGTTGTTCAGATTTTGTTTGTAGTTATCTAAGTGTTGAGTTGATATTTAAAGAGAGCATGTTAGGGTTAGGATTAGGTTAGTTTGAGTTAGGAGTCTCCACATCTTTCGTTGCCCTTCTTAATATCGTGTTACGGTAATCGGCAACAACGGGGATTAGCACGACTAGGAAGGACTTTGCGAGTATAAGCTAGGCTTTCCAACGCATAAGTCTTCCTTTTGGTGCTTGTCCGTCCGTTCTTGGCTCTTAGCCATAACCTCCGGTTAATCCAACCACAACCGGTCTCACTACGGAGTCACCGCTATCATGTAGGATAGGGTGCCGTAAGGAGCGGATTGTGGTTCGATTAACGGGAGTCGATTTAAGATGTTGGGCAAGGAAAGAGTGAGAGAGATTTCCTTCTCTCAAACTTCCCTTATCCTACCCTAACAAGAATGAACTACTCACACATCATAATACGGAAAAATAAAACAACACAAAAGAGGAAGATAGAAAGAAGAAGATTAGAAGAATACGACTAACTGTTTGCGACCTCACCTTGGCGAGGATCAAGCGTAAGTATCATTGTCGTATGTAAGGATAAAGAAAAAAAAGAGAAGAAAGAAATAACAAGGAAATAACAACAACTACTTAACAATTGAAATTACAACACATTACAACAAGTAAAAGAAAGAGACAAGCATGATATAAAATGGTCTTCTTTATTCATCACTCTTCACTCAAAAGCTCACTTACAAGTTTAATGGAGAAGAGGTGAGAAGAGGAAGAAGAACATGTAACTAAAACCTAGCCAAAAGAAATACAAGAATTGGACCCTTTCCTTCACAAACTTCTGGGCTATTTATAGGCCAAAACATGAAACCCTAGGGCAACCAACAGAACATACATGAAAAGACCAACCTACCCCCCAAAGCCCTACGCACTTGGCGCCAGAACGGCCGCGGAAGCGCGGCCAATACCCCCCTTTGGCCGCGCTTCCGCGGCCGTATTGTTGAGTTGGGCTATGTGCTTTCTGGTGCTGGCCTGGTTTGCAGTGTATATTATTCTGGCATATGTATTTTCTCAATTTGGCTCCACGATTTTTCCAGAATTTCTGTTGAGGGAAAGGTGGACTTTTTGTCAAGATTTTGTCATGATTGCCTCGAGCTCCGCGTAGATCTCTTGGATCTTGTGCTACCATTGAGCCTTGTGCATTGATTTGACATTCTGTCTTTCTACCGGTATCTGGCAACATACGGATGAAGGGCGGAGACCGTATTTTATCTGTGATTGGCAGGAACCCGGATCTTGTCGTGTTTTCCATGAATTTCACCGTTTTGGAACCGAGAACCTGTATCCTGCAATTGACCAGCAAACACGGCTCAAGAGTATCTACGGATATGCAATGTGATAAAAATTGGGCGGTATGAAAATGCAAAAATCTGATATGAACACTGATCTAAGTACAGTACAATACTAATATCATCAACATATATGTACGCGTGTGTGTGAGTACACATCGCCCATCAATCCGCTAATATCATGTCGTATCTCATAATACGAACCAAATCACATCACCGATCTTACGGCATCATGCCCAATCACAACGACTCATCACTAAGTACCATACACTATCCTCAACCTCCGTGTATACGTGTGTGTGTGTGTGTGTGAGTGTGTAAGCACCAACACAACCACCTATACATATCTATATATATATATATATACATATGACGCATACACCCAAAACCATAACCCGTGCATGAATGTGTATGTATAACAACCTCACTCTAGGGTTTGCGACTAAGAAACCAACTAAACCACTTTCATCAAATCTCGCTAATATTAACCAATGATCTCCTAATGCCTTTCTTGCTAAGTGTCCATATCTCCCAATAACACTTAAATGTACATCTATATCACATCACATCATTTCTTATAACTTTGCGGAGGTGCTATACGCCATCCACCCGAATTTCCCCGTAGATATAAATCTACTCACCTGGATCTTCGCTTGCTGGAGTCGATGATGCCATCATCATCCTCGTCGTCTCGAAGTCCACGTGAGGGTACCTACAATTTCCAATGCGTCATATAGTATCAAGAATCCAACATGAAAGCCAAACGGCATGCAAATCGCTTATAGGTTAGAACTTATAGTCTCGAATGCAAAACACAACCAATAACACTTGTCATTGGCGTTCAAACGCCACACGATGGAATACAATGACAAATACCAAAACTTAAATTCAAAAACGTCACGATATACAAGGCTGCAACTCAAGAAAATGGTCCCAGATTTTACCCTAGGTCAAATTAGCCAATTTTGCATATGCAAAGGATCTATTTTACTGGAGATAAAGCCTTGGAACAAACATGGACCAAATCAACCCTACTTTGGCCGCAAATTGCGGCCAGAATGATTAAATCTGTGGCCTATAGGTGGAGTTTGGGTCTCGGGTCTCTATGGTCGCTTCCTGGATGCCTGCATGTGTCACTGTGTTCGCTAAATAATTTTCCAGGTCCCCGAGTGTTAGCAGATATCAAATTCGAATCACACTTCTCACAATTTCAAATATCGGCAGATTTTCAAAGTTCGCATTTTGGGTTTAAGTCTATGTTTGGTCCAGTATTTTAGCACTAGGCGGGTTTATAATCACTATTAAACCTCAATTACACTTCACAACTCAAGAATTCCTCAAAAGCCTAACTTGGAATTCGCAAAGTCCACTAAACCGAACTAAATTACTTCTAAACATGCATAGGTGTTAAGATGAAAGAAAAACTATGCTAATGGTGCAGAGATTACCTCATTTGGCAACTCAAGAAAATTCTTGAGTTGCCCCAAGTGTCCAAAATCTTTGCTTTCTTGGTCCAAAGTGTAGCTAGTGAGCTTGTGCACAATTTTTGTGAAATGGAGATGGACTTTTGAGTTGATTTTGAGGATGAAGTGAGTTGGTGAAGGTGGTGAAGGAGAGGGGGCTGCCATGGGTTTGAGAGGAAGGAGAATGGTGAAGAGAAGAATGAAGGAGGAGAATAGCTATGGTCAAGTTTGACCCCTCACCCTCACTCTCATACCCATACTTCTATATTTTAGTATTTTCTTTTTCTTTTCTATTTATTTTCTTTTCTTTGCCTTCTCACTCAAAACAAAACCATGAAGGAAAATATAAAGAAAAGCCATGATAAAATGTAGCAAGTGCTAAAATGTGACATGGTTCATGTCATGTGCACAAAACCGGATTAATGAAAGATTAGCGATATTTAATCTCGATTAGCATTAAAATGGAATATAATTAATCATAAAAGTTTTTAATTTTCCTAAATGACATAAAACACCCTCATTTCAGTAATTTCTATAATTTTCCAAATTTTTCCCAATTTATCTGTATTTAATTATACCGCAATATTAAAATATTCATTATATTTATTATTTAATTATAAAAATTCCCAAAAATAATATTTTATTTTTCTGAAATGTTATAGTGAAGGTATTGTCTTAGACATATCATTTTGCGAAATCGCATCGAGGTTGACAAAGCAAAGATTGATGTCATTTCCAACCTCCCTTCACCCAAATGCGTCAGAGATATCCGATCTTTCCTTGGCCATGCCGGTTTCTACAGACGGTTTATCAAGGACTTTAGCAAGATTGCTAAACCCTTGACTCTTCTTCTGGCCTAGGATACCACGTTCAACTTCGACTCGCGCTGTTTGACTGCTTTTCAATCACTAAGAAGCTCTCTCACCACTGCTCCCGTTCTTTCTTCACCTGACTGTATGCATCCTTTTGAGATTATGTGTGATGCATCCGACTTTGCTTTCGGTGTGGTCCTAGGACATCACATCGATAAGATTCCTCACGTAATCTACTATGCGAGCCGGACCCTGAATGACGCCCAAATGAATTACCCAACAACCGAGAAAGAGTTCTTAGCTGTTGTGTTTGCTTTAGAGAAATTCAGGCCCTATCTCATTGGCTTCCCAGTTGTTGTCTACACCGATCATTCAGCCCTACGACATCTTTTTGCGAAAAAGGATGCAAAATCTTAGTTGATACATTAGATCCTCTTACTTCAATAATTTGACCGTATAATTAAGGACAAAAGATGATGTGAAAATGTAGTAGCCGATCATCTTTCACGACTTCCTTCTTCGCCGACGCTTCCTCTCCCAGTCGACGACACTTTCCCTGATGAACAACTCTTGACGATATCTTGCGAACCCTGGTTCGCAGATATTGTGAACTACCTGGCGACTGGACTCATACTTGACGAATGATCAAGTCAGGACAGACTTAGATTTTTATCCAAAGTAAAACACTTTAGTGGGACGAGCCCTACCTGTTCAAGTATTGTCCAGACCAAATCATCCGCCGGTGTGTTCCAGAAAATGAATTCAAGAGCGTGTTATTTTTTTGCCACGATCAAGCATGTGGCGGGCACTTTGGCCCAAGAAAGACAGCCGAGAAAGTCTTGCAATGTGGTTTTTACTGGCCAAAACTTTTCAAAGACGCACATGAATAATGCAAGACTTTCTCCCGGTGCCAACATTTGGGCCGGATATCCAGGAGAAATGAGATGCCGCTCCAACCAATCTTGGTTGTTGAGATGTTCAATGTTTGTGGAATTGACTTCATGGGCCCGTTTCCATACTCTTTTGGGAACCTGTACATTCTCTTGGCTATTGATTATGTCTCCAGATCGGTTGAGGAAATTCCGAGCCGGACTAATGACAACAAGGTTGTCATTAAATTCCTTAAAGAAAACATCTTTTCCTGGTTCGGGCACCCTCGTGCTATCATTAGCAACAATGGGACGCATTTCTGCAATTGGTGTTTCGAGGCCTTAATGCGGAAATACTCAATCAATCATAAGCTATCCATGCCCTACCACTCCAAATCAAGTGGGCAAGCCGAAGTTTCAAATCGGCAGATCAAGCAGATTCTGGAGAAGACGGTTTCCAAGTTTTGGATATAGTGCCCTCAGAGTCAATTATTGGATCATAGGCACGTGATTGCAATGATTGAGGGAGGACCTATACCGGTAGGACAGTCTTACTCAAGATGATAGTATGCTATCTGGTTTATCTTTATTATTGTGTATTGCTTCAGGTGACCTTACAGGTCACTATTGCACGTTGATAGTGCCCTTAGGATTCTTGCTTGATGGCCAGCAGTATGATGGCGATCATATACGTGGGAGCTGGGGTCTATAAGCACATCCTTAAAGTGGTCCCTAGTCGTGGGAGTTTCGAGACTAGGAATCGATACTCCATTAGTAGACTTGTGTATACAGTCGAGACCCCGACGAGGGGCGGTGGCCGGTCTCACAAGCCATTGGTGTCAGTTGGTTCACCTAAGATGTATACAGGTGCTGATTGGGTTATAAGTACACCGGACAGGACTCGCCGGGAACATGCTGGTTGTTATTATACCTGACGTCAGATAGAAGTTCCCTGGTTTCATGTGTACAGGATAGTTCATCGAATTGAGATCGTTATTTGTCTCGTGTGAGTTCCCACTGTGCTTTGATTACAACCCTACCACGGCTCAAAGGAGTCGTGCAAATAGGTTTTAGTTAGGTACAGTCGCGAGCAACATGGAGGCAGTGAGTAGACCGGCAGGGGTTTCGTCTCTCTCGGTATTGGGGGTGAGATCGCGATTTGTCTAGGAGAGCCATTACACGATGTCCTTGGCCAAGGCAGGAGATTTACTGGTAGGTATTTCAGTAGTATCTCAGGGTGTTCTGGGCTACACTCCGACACGACTTATACCGCTTTTTGGGTTCTGACTTTTACCAACCCCCTAGGCCCGCCATGCGATGCTTATAGACGAGCGGACAGGACTGTACGGATATTTTTACTGACAGGCTAAGTAGGGTGTCAGGATGAGTTCTCTCATCGACCTCCCTTTTGGTCAATACCGGATAGCCCGTTACGTACAGCTAGTACCTCTGACGTGATAGTGGTTAAATCCACAGCCAAAGTATTGACGAGTTTTCAGAGTTCCCCACAGACAGTTTTCAAGTATCGGGCGAAACGTTGTAGAGGCCGTATGATATATGACAGGTTTCGATCTTATACGTGCGGTATCGTACGGATCATGATCGGATGGATCATACTAGTGGGCTTTGGTTTAAGCCTTATCCTAGTATTAGATTTGTTGGATTACTTTAGTCTCCTCGCATTCGCATTCGGTCGGAATACGGATGCAGGTATGTATATACATGTGAGGGGTATCCTTGTGATCCGTCACGAGTTTACTTTAGATGTTGCCGTATCTTTTTGTTGTGGCAAACATTTGGATTAATGTTTGCATATAGAAATAATGAGCTAGAATTCATCATGAGATGCATTAAATGTGACATAGACACATATAGTGACTCATGGTCTCTTTTTTGTGAAAAATGTCACATTTAGTGATTGATTTCTGGATGAAATGAGAGGAGGAGAGAGGAAGGGCAGCCATGTGATGGTTGTAAGCTCTCATATTATTCCTCTCTCACTCTCATTTTATCATAGAACAACAAAAGAAAAAAAGACCTCTTCCTCTACTTCTTCCTCTAGCTCATTATATCCATTAATGGCTACACCTCTAAGCTCCATCCAAATCAACGGAGGCAAGAGAAAAAATGATCACAAACAATCTTTACAATACCTCGGACACGTCGGCTAGCACACTTCACGCCCGAGTTGCTTCGGATGAAGCGGGAGCCCGTAAAAAGACTCGTAGATGTGGTGCCCTTTCCGACTAGGAGATCAAGACCGGAGATGCCACGAGGAGCTTGGGATGGTGGCTAAAGACCGAAGGACACGGATCAATCGGTATAGCCTCTCTACCCTTTCTCTAGTTAGCTAGTTGTAGGTTAATGCTCCGATTCGGGTTTTAAGCATACGTTAGCGCCGTTTTTCTAGTTTGAAAAAGTTTTCATTTCCGTATGTTGGCCTCGTACAGACGGCGGGGCGCTACTGTAGACTTACATGGTATCAGAGCCATGCCATTAACCTTTATTAGCTTGATCTAACGTGTTTGGAACTTCGATCGGACGGAATTTCCAAAAACAACATTTCCAAATTCTGAGTTTCTGTCGAATTTTTTTTATCGTCAAAAAATTATTTGGTGTATTGCAGAAATTCAGGCAGGGTTTTTTATGAAATCTGAGAAAATTTGGTATGCTGTTGTCACTATAGCGCAGCGGAACCGCGGCCGTAAACTCATTTTGGTCGCGGTTCCACGGCAGGACTATAGCAACAGTGCGCCATTTTTTCTACAGAGGTTCCTGACTTGGAAATGGGGTTTCTGGTAATTTTTGTTTGGGCCCAGATTTATTTGAGTACTGGGTATTGTGCTTGGGGCCCACTTCGGGAAATTTTGTTGATTGAAAATTTTAAATATGTTAGTTCGCAGTATTTACATTATATCTTCGACCGTGAATGTCATTTGATCGGTAAATCCTGTCTAATTGCTATAGCCCTTTTAGACAGATTTGCGAACGTGACATTCACGTTGATGTTCTGTGTTGTGCTGTGATGTTGCGGATTTGTCGTGGTGGATATCCTGGATGCAATGGTAGTATAATTTGGTTGTATTTGTACATTTGATATTGCAGGGCGAGCGTCCGATATGTGGACTGCCGTCACTGCCTGTTTGTATATTATTCTTTTGGGGCACGACCGGGCTGAGGTTGATGTACCCGTTGTATATTTTACTTTTTGTACTTGGGTTATCCCACGGAGGGGTGCACGGGTAGCCGGGTTGTAGAGGGCAACGTGCCCGCATCTCATGGCTTTGAGACGGAGGGGGCTTTACTCTAGAATTGGCGGGCTATTCGCCACACTCGTAGGGGGTACAGGTTGACCCAAGGAGGGGTGCTCAAGTAACCAGATTCCGTGAAGTGCTGGGTGGTCCATTCACTTTTATGAAGGGGCTGCCTCGCTTCAGGTTTTGGCGGGTAACTTGCCGCGCCCGTTGGGGTTTAGGATTTCATTGCACATGCTATCCATACGACCAGGGGAACATCGGGTTTCAGTAGCGGCTCTATGAAACCCGGGGATCCTAGACTATCTGTATTGTTCTGTGATGCTTATTACATTTCTCTGATGTTGCTTTTATCACGCCTTGAGCGATTATTATATATTGATGTATATATACTAGTAGATGTTGTATATGTTTTACATACGCGCTAGTCCAGTCCCCGCTCTGTCGTTAGTTAAGTAACCTAACGGGTGATTACGGGACCCAGTGGCGAATGCGGATGGCATATACGTACATCGTATTTTCGTTCTTTATTGGTGTGATTAATTGATGGGACTGCATTGATTCGGATCAATGCAAGCTAAACAAACCTGTTTGATGTTGTTGGAACATTTTTCAAAAAAAAAAGCTGTTATTGCAAGGACGTTTTCTTTTGTTTTGCACAGTGGTATTCGGTTATGAATATCCAGCACCTCAGTCGACGAGGCAAGGGCCGAGATCCCTTCATCGGGAGTGACACCTTGGACAGAAGTTTGCGTCAGGGTAATAACTTCACTATAGCCGATTGCCTTTTGCTTTGCATCGTGGTATTCAGTTGGAATATCCTGCACCTCATTCTACGGGGAATGAGCCGAGATCCCTTCACCGGAAGTGACCTCTTTAACAAAGGTTTTCGCCACTATATTTTCATAAAAAGCTATCCGGTTCCTTCAATGATATCAAGTTCATTACGTTAAAGGTTTTTCGCCAAACACATTCGTAGCCCTCCGTCATTTCAGAAAGGTGGCACTTAGTATTCATGCTATGTATGTTGGCCTTCGTCAAGGCACAGTGTAAGGTAGCTATTTGTTACATTTCTGCTGTGTAGATAGATGCGTTGGTTTGGGACAGTTGTACTACTATTTTGGCCTTCGTCAAGGGTATGTACGGGTGGGTTCAAATTAACCTGGATAATGACGGATAGAACTTGACATGTGACTTATGATTTGTTGGCCAAAGTCAAGGTCATAAGAGCTTGGGGTAAAAATCACATCGGGAGTTTCTAAAGAAACTGAAACTTTCCCGATATGCGCATACCTTCTGGAGTATGATAACGTGAGTGGATTCCATCACGTTATCATGCGATGATAGTTGGATCCTGATTCCCACTGATGAGTTCGTTTACTCCTCGGGTGATCCTGACTAATTCTTCTTTCAGGTTTAGAGGAGAATTTGAGGTTACAATGGGAGGTTTCCTGATTAGATAAATTGATAACCATTCTGATCTAGGTTAGAGTGCACGCAGAGTGTTTCTTTTCTCTCTCTCTCTCTTTGGCAGCGACCATGACCCTACCCTTGACTATGACTCAGTGACCAAGATTAAACGAACCTTCTTAAAACACTGGCTTTTGGATTGTCAGAGTTGCATACCTCATTGCCACTCCTACTTTTACCCTTTTCACCAGAACACCCCGTATTACTACGAACATCCACTTCCATTCGATAAAACCATCGTATGGTTATATACGAACTCGAAAGAACTTGTTCCAGATTTGAGAATGGTTTCGGGTTCTGGAGAAAATGAATAGGACTATTCAGTTGTCTTTTCCTTTTACCTTTTCTCAGGTTGCGAGTGCTCTTTGGATTAGGACAGTACACCTATTATGATAATTGGATAGTCTTCTTCCAAACCATAGGCAGGTGCCGGAAGGTAGGGAATGAAGAAAACCAATTAGCCTAACGTTGGTGTACAGAAGGTAATAAGTTAAGACAAATAAAGGGATTAGTAAGAGGTCAAAGTAAATTGCGACTGCTATTCATGACCAAACCAAGTATTTCTTCGCCAATCCTACATCACCTTTGAATTTCTCTAGAACACTCCGTATCACTACGAAGATCCAAAGTTATTTGGATATTCCAGCATATGGTTATATACGAACTCGAAGGAACTTGTTCCAGTTCGGTGATGGATTCTGGTTCAGGAGAAATAGGAATAAGGTTTATTCAGTTGTCTTTTATCTTCACCTTCTCTCAAGTTACGAGTACTCTTAGGATTAGGAGAGTACACCTATTATACTTATTGGATAGTCTTCTTCCAAACCATAGGCAGGTGACGAACGGTAGGGAAGGAAGAAAACCATTTGGCTTAAAGGGGTGTACAGAAGGTAATGACTAAAGACATATAAAGGGATTTGGAGAGATGGCAAAGAAATATACGGTTACGGTTGTAAATCTGATAATAGAAGAGGCATTACTAGGAATACCCGGATACCCCTTCGAAACATTTATATGTTTCAGTTTCACTGTGTATTGTTAAAAGAAAACTGATTTCCCAATTAGACACTTGCTCCAGGGTATGTATTTACGAGGTATGATTCTCACGTCTGTATAGTTTTACAGATGATGAGTGGGAGTAAGGTATTGGGAATTGGGTGATTATCCTCATTATATCGGGATTCGTTGTAATTGGTGATATTTGAGGAAATCGCCTGGGTTGTTTGCCGGACGACAAATATTTGGTTTTGAATATCCGTTATAATGCACCAATTTCAAATTGATATATCTTTACGTTTATTTTTATAAAGTGAGATATAACTTTTTGAAATTATGTCCATGACATTTACCTATATCAGTGGATGGTTAGGTAAGGAGCATTAAACAGCGGTGTAATTCTTTTTAACCATAAGTACAGTTTTCAACCTACGACACACAGGGAATGAGTTATTAGACTCAGGGGACTTATACAGAGTATTGTATGTTGTCCAATGTCCATGAGGACAGAGGGGTTGGTACTCGTACTATATTCTGTTTACTTGTGACTTCTCAAGTTCTTTGACATGTGTTTCATAGAAATGCAAGGTCTAAGTTTGAGTAGTTATAGGTATAAGAATAAAGTAGAGAACCAGGTATTGCAAGTATCAGGATTGTTCAAAGTGATCGAAGATGTAGATACTTGTGTATGGTATTCAGTTGATAGTAATGATTAAGAGAACTTGCTTCTCTTTCAGGTTACTCATAATTGGAAGTACTCCTACGTTGAGTAATGCTGATCGGCCTCTCTCCATTTAGTTGATATGCACTGGAGATAGCTGCATGATTTGAATCTGGTTCCAATTAAATCAGTGCCTCTGTTTCTATATTGGATATAGAACGGTTCATATCTTAACGATGTTAAGGTACGGGGAGTTGTCCGGCTTATGCTTAAAACCAGACTCTGGATAACTCAAGGCACGTTTCTGTAATGGCTGTTTGTGGGTTGACCCGGGCTATGACGAGGGTTGACTTTCTACCAACTAGAAGATCAATAGTGATATTGTTCTTGACTCCCCACAGTTTTAGTAAAATGGATTTTTTCAGAAAACAGTAATGGGAGTATGGTAGAACTAGAAGTGATTCTAGAACCGCAAACGATTACTAAAAATTTGATAAGAACCTAAAGATTCAATCTGGATTGACATTCCATTGTCCACTCCGCAGTTATGGTTGGTAACCTCAGGCATTCGAGAGGTACTTCGGTATGCTCAAAGACGGTGACAGGGAGGTTCTTGTTTGCCCAGATTTGACACTACTGTTGTTCCAGGCTATAAGACCCGGCAGGAAGATGAGTATAGCGTCGTTCTAAATTAGCTTTAGAAGTGTACGTGTATATGACTCTGCCAGAGGGTTGTCGTAGTCATTGGGAGCAGCGGAAGCATTGGTGGACAAGTAGCTTATGTCTATTTATGGACTAAAGCAGATATATCGGAGATAGATCATCTATTTCTAATGTGACAATCATAGGTTTGACTTCATCAAAATAGAGGATGGATCTATCAAGAAGGTAGTAGGGTGTGATTTCCTGGTATTTGGATGACATACACAGAGTAGGAAGTGATATTCCTATACTACGATCGGTTATACTTTGGTTGTCACACAGTGGTTTCTCCACATAGGACATGGATATTATATCCTATATTCTGGTTACTAGATATATAGTTTTAGATCTAGATTTAGGTAGTTTCCCAATCTGGGTACTTAGACAGTATTCTAAAAGCTTTTAGAATGGACGACTCCTGGCACGGTATTGTACCTGCAGGTGATGGAGTCACCCTCTCTAAAGGTGTCTTACAGACTAAAGGGGAGAGGGATGTGCATGATTGGTAGATCACTCTCTTAGGCAATTGAGTCAATCATGAGATGTTAAGTACCACACCAGATATTCTTTTTGCACGAGATGTAATAAGTTGATATTAATCCAATCCTGGAGAAACGATCGGAAGCAGTTTTAGAACATAAGTTGATGTTCTGGGGATATGATAACGACAGCCACCTTCGGGAGAAGGTTATCATTCCAGGCTTCCATGGTGACCTAGATGACAGAGTGGCTGTCAGAGTTATAGTTTTCCCTCTGACGAGGGGCAGTATTTTGGACAGGTGGTCCAAGCGGATACTGAGGGAGGTGTGGCGCAGGATACTGATTAGGTTCAGTTGTCGATACAGTCTAAGAAGTTTGGATTTGGAGTTCATTTATGAACTAGGTCCCATCAGATATCCAGACATATTCTAAGACAGGTATTGCTCATTTCGGGAGATGGCTTTCTCTGCGAACTTGAAATAAAGAGAGACATAGAAAGAAACATCAGGGCGGATCCACTCACTGAGGCTATTCCTCGAACACAATAGTTTCGTAAACGGGCTTTGTGAGACTGGTTAGTAGAGGAGTTGGGTGTTCGGTATCACACGGGCTATGAGTATGTGACATCGCAATAATTAGCCTTGAGTGTAAGTGGGAGATTGTTGGATATAGTGCCCTCAGAGTCAATTATTGGATCACAGGCGCGTGATTGCAATGATTGAGGGAGGACCTATACCGGTAGGACAGTCTTACTCAAGATGATAGTATGCTATCTGGTTTATCTTTATGATCGTGTACTGTTTCAGGTGACCTTACAGGTCACTATTGCACGTTGATAGAACCCTTAGGATTCTTGCTTGACGGCCAGCAGTATGATGGCGATCATATACGTAGGAGCTGGGGTCTATAAGCACATCCTAAAAGTGGTCCTTAGTCGTGGGAGTTTCAAGACTGGGCATCGATACACCATTAGTAGGCTAGTGTATAAAGTCGAGACCTCGACGAGGGGTGGTGGCCGGTCTCATAAGCCATTGGTGTCAGTTGGTTCACCTAAGATGTATACAGGTGCTCATTGGGTTATGAGTACACCGGACTGGACTCACCAGGAACATGCTATTTGGTATTATACCTGACGTCAGATAGCAGTTCCCTGGTTACATGTGTACAGGTTAGTTCATCGACATGATATCGTCATTTGTCTCGTGCGAGTTCCCACTGTGCTTTGATTACTACCCTACCACGGCTCATAGGAGTCATGCAAACAGGTTTTAGTTGGGTACAGGCCCAAGCCACATGGAGGCAGTGAGCGGATCGGCAGGGGTTTCGTCTCTCCTGGTATTGGGGGTGAGATCGCGCTGTGTCTAGGAAAGCCATTACATGAAGTCCTTGGCCAAGGCAGGAGATTTACTGGTAGGTATTCCAGTAGTATCTCAGGGTGTTCTGGGCTAAACTCCGACACGACTTGTACCGCTTTTAGGGGTCTGACTTTTACCAACCCCCTAGGCCCGCCATGCAATGCTCATAGACGAACGGACCGGACTGTATGGATATTGTCACTGACAGGCTCAGTAGGGTGTCAGGACGAGTTCGCTCATCGACCTCCCTTTTGGTCAATACCTGATAGCCCGTTACGTACAGCTAGTATCTCTGATGTGCTGGTGGTTAAATCCACAGCCAAAGTATTGACGAGTCGTTAGAGCCCCCCACAGACAGTTTTCAAGTTTCGGGCGAAACGTTGTAGAGGCCGTATGATATATGGCAGAGTTCGATCTTATACGTCCGGTATTGCACGGATCATAATCGGACGGATCATATGAGTGGGCTTTGGTTTAAGTCGAATCTTAGTATTAGATTTGTTGGATTACTTTAGTCTCATCGCATTCGCATTCGGTCGGAATGAGGATGTAGGTATGTATAAACAGGTGAGGGGTATCCTTGTGATCCGTCACGAGTTTACTTTAGATGTTGCCGTATCTTTTTGTTGTGGCAAACATTTGGATTAATGTTTTCATATGGAAATAATGAGCTAGAATTCATCATGAGATGCATTAAATGTGACATAGACACATATAGTGACTCATGGTCTCTTTTTTGTGAAAAATGTCACATTTAATGATTGATTTGTGGATGAAATGAGAGGAGGAGAAAGGAAGGGCAGCCATGTGATGGTTGTGAGCTCTCATATTATTCCTCTCTCACTCTCATTTTATCATAGAACAACAAAAGAAAAAAGACCTCTTCTTCTACTTCTTCCTCTAGCTCATTATATCCATTAATGGCTACACCTCTAACCTCCATCCAAATCAATGGATGCAAGAGGCAAAGTGATCACAAACATTCTCTACAACACCTTGGACACGTCTGCTAGCACACTTCGTGCCCGGGTTGCTTAGGATGAAGCGGGAGCCCGTAAAAAGACTCATAGATGTGGTGCCCTTTCCGACGAGTAGATCAAGACTAGAGATGCCGCGAGGAGCTTGGGATGGTGGCCATAGACCGAAGGACACGGATCGATCAGTATAGCCTATCTACCTTTTCTCTAGTTAGCTAGTTGTAGGTTAATGGTCCGATCCACGTTTTAAGCATACGATAGCGCCATTTTTCTAGTTTGAAAAAGTTTTCGTTTCCTCATTTTGGCCTCGTACAGACGGCCGGGGCGCTACCGTAGACTTACACCAAGAACCGTAAATATTGATCTTTGAAATTAACCAATGCCCTTTGGGCATTTCGAACTGCATATAAGACTGATCTTGGCCTTTCTCCTTATCGGCTTATTTACGGAAAGGCTTGCCACCGCCCTGTGGAAATCGAACATTGTGCTATTTGGGCGATCAAAAAGCTGAATCTCAATCCTGAAGATGCGGGAAGCTATCGGAAGCTGCAATTGAATGAACTGAACGAGCTTCGGGATGAGGCTTACGACAATGCGGTTGTTATAAAGAACCGAACGAAGGTGTTTCATGATAATCACCTTTCGCACAAAACCTTCACGCCTGGACAACAGGTACTTCTTTATGACACCCGACTCCATTTCCATCTCGATAAACTTCGATCTCGCTGGAAGGGACCTTTTCTTGTGCGGTGTGTGTACCCGCACGGCGTGTGGATTTGGAGAATTCGAAGGACGGTTCGTTTTTCAAAGTAAACGGACACAGACTGAAACCGTACCTTAGCGCAGAACTATCAGAGGAGCTCCTGATCTTGCAGGAGCTGGTTTACCCTGTATAATCTTCCTCTGTTTACCACCAAACTTCGGTTATCCAGCCAAAAACAGTGGAGACACTGTTTCAAATAAGTTTATGGTATGTATATAGTATTTTTGGTATATATATGTGGATATTCTTGTCCGGTGCATATCCATATTTTATTTTTGATGAGCAATCTTGTCTGGTGATGCTCAGTCTCATTTTATTACAAAAAATAAAAAATAAAAAGGAGAACCGCCGCTCTTGACCCTTTATCTATTTTGCCCTCTTAATGTACATTGACAGTGAGGGCGCTGTCCAATTTATGTTTGGGGGTACGCTCGATAAGCTTTCTCCTTTCGCATTCATTTGTATATTTTGCATTTGCATACATTTTTAAAAACCCATAAAAAAACGAAAATATTGTTACAAAAATATAAAAACTTTGTCGTCAAGTTAGCTAGTAGGAGAATTTAGATTCGATATTTCGACGGTTTTTCTTTAATAAGAAAAGAATAACTAGATCCTATTGTTAGATTTTGAGAGTCTGAAAGATAACCCTCCTTTGAATTTAACTATAGCTATTATATGTCTTTACATCACACTACACGTGTCGTGAGATTTGAAAATTAGACGACAAGTATATTATGTCTGAAAACTTTTAAATTGATAAACTAATTTTTGAGTATCAAATTGGTTTGTTCTGAAATAAGTAATACCAAGAATAATTTTGAAAGTGAAGTGGATTTTACGGGATGTTATAGATAACTTAATAGGAACTAATTCTGAAGAATAACCCATCTGGAACATGATTCAAGAGATTACACACCCGATCCACTAAACATGTCTTTTATCCAAAATAAAAATAAAAATAAAAATAATTGAACAACTTGTTATATCTCCGTTAGCATTAAATCGTTATGATTTTCACGCTAAAATTGGTCTTTTATTTTAAGTCCTATGTAACTTGAGCAATTAAGACCGTCGGGGTGTCTCTATACCTAATACCTTAAAACCAACTGGTTTGGGTGCATTGGCCCAAAGCTCGCTAAGAAACCTAGAAAGTCCAAATTAAAACAAAGTCAAGTAAGTGTTCTCTCCGAGTTAAAATTCTTAATGGTTCTTTGTGTGAGAATAATACCGACAAAAGACAAGTTTTTTATAAAAATATTTTTAACGGAGATATGAAGGTTCTATCCTATGATAAAGACTATAACACGTTCATGAAGGTGTGTATGAAACGAAAACAAGTAAAAAGTGGAGTGAAAAATAAGACCTAGTTTCCTTTTAAGGAAGATAGAAATTCTGAATTTGAAACCTAACTGGAAAACGAAACTTGAAATGTACTTATCTCTTTATAAAACTTGTGTAATCCTTTTTAAGTTTTTTATCTGGGCTTTATTTTGTGACATGACAAACTTTAATCGATCCTTTTGAAACTTAATGACACTATGCACACCACACGTAAAGACATATAGAATCTTAAGTTAAATAAGAAGCGAGGTCTGAAAAATAAAGGTTTGATATTTCTAAACATAGAATAATAGAATTGCTAGCTTTGAAACAAAATCTTAGGGTTAGAATCATAGTTATTTCGCAAAACTAGCTTAACGGGATTTTGTGGGTGAAATCCGCTGAAAACCCTCAGGAGACAATACTCTTCCTACTAAGGACACCTAGAGGTTTAACGGCTTGTTGCACAAACTTAGTGCAATCGCGCTCCTTGTGAAAGTTAGGTTAGGATTTTTTGTTTTTCCCGGGATGAGAAAAAGATAAGTTTGGGGGTATTTGTTCATCACTAAAAACTGCATTTAATACCGCTCATTCATTATCTATTTTGTTATGTATCAGTACTATTAACCAGTGTCTGCTCAGTAATACAGATTACAGGCGTTCGTGATAAAATACTGGAAATACATTCAAAATCACTAATATAATGTTTGGAAGCCAACACTGCAAACAGAACAGAAAACCGATCATTGTCCAAAGAGTTCTTTTTGCAAATAGATGTGTGCACACAATTTTGGTCCAACGCAATGCAAGCGTGCACATTGACCATGGTGTGGCTACCTAGGCTACATGACATGATGAAATGGTGCAATTAGGGAACATGTGCATTAAATGGTAAAAGAGTTGATGTGATTTGAAGCATCATGGTTTCCCTCCAAATCCTTGAGTACAACCCAGGTTCATATAGACAAATCAAGCAGCACCAGAGTGATATTGGAGAGCACACATGACCACCACATCAACACGAGCCAAGAAGCTCGGATTTTGGCAGGCCACATGCACACTATAACCGAGCTCGCCGGCCCCCTAGCCCCAATGGTCCCCATATTTCTTCTGCCCCTCCCTTGCAGTCATATCATCTCATTTTTATTACTTGTTTAATTTTCTTTTGAGCGTATAAATACCAGACCAGGGGGCAAGGTTTGGGGATACTTTCTCTTCAGTTTTTCTTTAGAACTCTTGTAATTTGTAACTTGTTTTCCTTTGAACACTTGAGCTCTTGCCCCTTTGTCTTGAACTTGCAACTTCTTCATTGAACTTGCAAGCTTAAAATTTAGGTTCTTGACTTCAAGATTAGTTGTATCTTATTTGAAATTCAATAAAGTTCTCATTTCATTACATATGTCTTGCTTTCTACATACTTTGAATTTGTGAAATCATTGCTTTACTTTGATCTTGCAACCTCTTAAGTGAGCTTGCAACCTTAAAGTTTGGTATTTTTGATTTCACATTGGTACGGAATTAAAGAACAAGTGACGATATTTGCACATTGAATTTACCGGTTCTTTATCTAACTTTGACTTCTCTTTTCTTGCTATTTTTGTTATGTTGCCTTACTCTATTCTTTTTTATTTTAGTATTGTAAATATGTGTGAGTAATTGATTTACTTGTTAAGGGTAGAATATGGTTAGTCTATGTTAGGAGATGTGTTTGCTAAAACCATAAAAACCTTAACTTTGCAATTGAAACTCCGAGCAAACCACTCGCAATTCCGCTCCGATAGGTACCCTATACTACCACGGTAGCGGTGAATCCTAATCGTGACCGGATTGCGAGTGGTTTGCTGAAGGCTAAGGGTAAGAGGCAACAACGGAAGGACAAGGGATAAGGAATACGGATTTAGCGAAAAACCACAAATACCGTATTTCAAGTTTCCTAATCCACGTTGTTGCCTATTGCTTTAGTGTCAATATCAAAATTGGTTTAATAAAGAACCAGCAAACATCATCCTTACGCAAGCTATTTACGACACTTAGTGTAAGCACAACTCAAAACACGGTATTAACTCGTTAAAACAAGCCTAAAAAGCCTAGCATCTCCCTGCGATCGACCCGTACTCATTACGGCTCGCTACACGCGACACCGTTTTTTATTGCGGTAATTTCAAAATTCTTTCTAAATACGATACGGTGAAAACGTATCAATCATATTCCAAGGGAGTCTCCCCATGCTATCCCATGGAACTAATTAAATAACATCGTTTCCGCAGGGGCATAACCCTGTTAACACCTTTCTTAGACACCTATTAGATCAGCTAATTGTAAAGTGGAAAACTCTTCCAGTAGCAACTCTTACTCGCAGTGGGTATCGGGATCCAACTATCTCATAGAAGGTATGCAATCTCATTGCAAATTTCAACACATGAAATTCCCGATAATGTTTTGCCCCCAGCAACTTATGACCTTAGCAAGGTCAACAAATCATAAGTGCTAGCCAAGTTCAACTCGTCATTTCCTAATTGAATTAATCCCACCCGTTCGACCCTTAACAAGGTCAACAAAGTCGTACGACTACCCTAATCCAATCTTATCATATGCTTACAGATAAGCACTAATTAACTACCACACACTACGCCTTAATAAGGTCAACATACGCAACACGAATACTAAATAGTCCTTATCTGAAATGACGGAGGACTACGACAGGTTTTTAAGAAAACCTTTTGCATAATGAACTTGATATCGTTGTAGAATCGAATGATTTGAAAAAGAGTTGTTTATGCTCCGCTTTTAATATCAAGTTTTTTAAAAATAAACCGAGTGGGTTGTAGCATCTACTAGCTTTTTCTAAAGAGGTCATTCCCGGTGGAAGGATCCCAGGTCTTTCCTCATCGAAGGAGGTGCTGGATATTCATAAAGAATACGACTATGCAAAGCTAGAACTAGAGCTACCTCTTTGAAAATTTGATTCTACAATATCTTTAGGTTTCTTTCTTTTCATTAGTCTCATTAATGAAGTCCTATCATTTATGTTTCCTAAACATCACAGAAGAAACGAAAATAGAATGTACGCTTATGCCATCCGCATTCGTCTCAGGGCCCCATCATTCACCGTTAGGTTACTTAACTAACGGTAGAGCGGGGGCAGGGTTAGCGCGGATGCAAAACATAAGCAACGTTTATTATATATCATATATATATAATAAAACATTCTTCTCACGCAGTTATATGATCTCATCACAGAACATTGCAGCAGAAGTCAACATATGAAATATAGGATATATTAGGAGGTCCGTGTTTTAAATCAAGCCAGTAAAAAACACAGATTCCACGGTTGTGATGAATAGCCAAACCCACATCCCTATACCCCTACGAGAGTGGCAAGCAACTCTACCAATTCTAGAGTTAGGAGACCCTGTCTCGACACCTGGAGATGGTCTCCTACTAGACTCTAGAATTCGGTTACTTGTGCTCCCCGTCTTGGGTCTATCCTAATGCGGAGAAGTAAATAATATATATCAATGGTGAGATCATCCTCAACCCAGAAGTGTCCCAATAAAAGAATATTACATACAAATTTGTACATGAATGAAAATGGAAAACTTTCATCTCATGTAAAAACCCCGGCTATTCAAACACGACGATCTAATATAACATATCACAGCAACACATAACATCACATGTCATCAACTTAAGCAAATATGTGTATCCCAATTGTCGTTGACGTATAGTAACGAAACCGGCGATACACCACATATTACACTTACGATCGCAGAAAAGAAAATGAAAACTACAATAATTGAAATCCTCAACATCATAAACCCGAAATATCACATATTTCGGATTTCATGCCTAACCGTATAAATTCCTTAGACATCATAAATCCGGAATATCACATATTCCGAATTTCATGTCTAACGTTATAAACCCGGCATTTTCGTCTCAAATTAAAAACACTTTTCAATAACCGGTCGGGCAATTCAACAAGATTCCCGACATTTGATCGAATACTCGTAGGAACATTTGTAGACGACCGCACCACCGATGCCGTCGATGAAGTGCACTTAGGCGGAACACCACGGCCGCGAGCACCCGAGCGGATGCTTTTGTCAACGGGGTTCTCCTACAGTTACTTAGTTGGGGCGATGGGGGCGTAGCTATCTATTAGTGTTACCCGGCAAGTGTTCGCATACTGTACGAGATTGCGATGGAGTTTTGATCCGAATCAAAACCCCGGGGCAACCGATCAAAAGAGATTAAATTACTAGATTCACAAAATTCTAATTAGTTTTCACAAAACTAATTATTGTGGAATCCAAATATTGTATCACAAATCATAGATATCTAGATGATGTTAAACATTTCGATCGATTTATCAAACATCCACAATTCCCAGAGACCTCAACACTTGAGTCTCACTTAAAAATAACCAGAACATGCCACAAGTACCTACGGATCAGCACAAGAAGGCACAGTCCCTGCCTCACCAACCGCGCCGCGGAACCGCGGCTAAACACATTGTTTGGCTGCGGTTGCGCGGCTGTTTGGTCATGTTGGGCGCTCGTTCTTCTTGGGGATCCATATAAAACCCTGCACAATTTTCAGCATATTTTTAAATTAAAAAATTCCAACATTTGGAAAAATTTCCAGATACCGGATTTTAGGGTTTCGAAAATTTGATCGAACACTTTAATTTCTCCTAGACAACTCCTAATGCTCTAGCTTGGATCCGATACCACTGTTTAAGTTTCATAGCACAACCACTGGGTTTTAACAAGCAGCTAGTATGCAATTTTAAAAAATCTAGAATGCTAAGGAACACAAACCTAGAATTGAACTAGAGAATTAGGTTTTTATAAAGCATGTAAACAATTTTTACACTAAGTGAAATAGGAATACAACCTTTGTAGAACGGTTCTTCACTTCTAAACCTCCGTGTAGTAGTCCCTTAGCTCCCAGTAGTGGTCCTCGAGCTCATTTTAGGCTCCACTAGGCGAAAGGAACAAGTTTGCTTAAGGATCTTCGAGGCCGAAGATGATCTACGTCGAAGAATCTTTAACTCAAGCTACCTCTTCACTAATTGAGGAATTAGTAAAGTAAACAACCTATACTAAATAGCTAGTTTGGTATAGATTGATGAAGTAGGAATTTTTCTCATTTTAGAATTAATTTTCTCTCTTTCTTTTCCACCTCACTAAAAAGCTAAAGAGCAAAGAAGAAGATGAAGAAGATGAACAAGTGATGAACCCTTGGGTGAAAAAATATCTGATAGATATTTGTTGAGAGTTAACCATGGCTAAATATAATGGCTATATTAATAAATATCTAGTGTACAACAAAATTAGTGGACATAGTCAAGACTTCTACATGCTTCCACAAGCATCATTAGCCATGCTAATTTCCACCTAATTTTGATTTTTCCCTTAATAATTAATCAGCCAAATTATCTTTAGTTTGGTGTGAGTCTCATACACCCATGTCCAATGTATCATCTAGCATGACACAAATATAAATACAATAATATATATCTCATATATATTTATATATACTTTTAGAAAACAAATTCTTAAGTAAGCTAATATTAGTTAATATATATTAATATATCAAATATATAATTATATATTAAATTATTAAATCAACAATTGATCTAATAATCTGGTTATATCACATACAACCGACTAATATCATTTATATGTATATCAAATATACATATAATAAATTATTGAATCAACACTTGATTCAATAATCCGGTTATATCACATATAAGCTATATCGCGAGATTAGAATACTATATCACATACACGTATTATTCTCGGTCCTGCACATATCACATATGTGCCCTACTTCGTTTTGCTTGAGCTAGGAAACCTCTGTGTTGGACTCTAAAGACTCGTCAATACGCCAGCAGTAGGCAATGATCATATCAGTCGCCCACAAGCCGTCAGCGGTACTAGCTGGACGTAACGGCTACCCAGGTATTGAGCGATCAGAAAATCAACAAGCAAGCTTGTCCAAACTCCTTTGAATCTAGTAAGTAACACTACAGTACAGTCCGGTTTCTTCGTCTGATCTGTCGCATATCGAGTCTGGGGGTGGTAAACATCAGACCCCAATAACTTGATAAGTCATGCCGATGTGAGGTTTATAACGGGTCGAGAAACTACAGATAACACTTACCAGTAAATCCCATAATCAGCCCTGGCTAGGGACTTCCAGTTATAGCCAATCGAGCATAGCGGAACATCAACTCCAAATACCGGGAGAGACAAAACCCCTCCTGTCACTCATTGCCTCCATGCGACTCGGGACTGTACCCAAAATCCACCTATTTGCACAACTCTCTTGAGCGTGGTTGGGAGGAAATCAAAGCATAAGGGGAATCACAGAAGACTTTATAACCATCTTGGGTCTATAGACTAACCTGTATCAGTGTCACCAGAGAACTGCTATCTAACAATAGGTATAATACCATCTAGGAGTTCTTAGTGAGTCATGTTCGGTATACCCATTCTCCAATGATCACCTGTGTACAATCTTTGATGTCAAACACCAATGGCTGTGGGATCAACCATCGCTCCTTACAGGGTAAAAAAATGTACACATTAGTCTAATCTGGACTATCGATGCCCTATCTCGATACTCTCTCGACTAGGAACAATAAAAGGATGAACATGTGGACTAAGTATGATTTGCATCATAGTTCTTATACTCAAGTACACATCCTAAGGGCTTTATCAACATGTAATGGAGAGACAGTATAATGATATAATTGTATATGTTAAAATAAAGAGCAACCAGATAGCATAATATCATGTCGAGCAAGAAAGTCCTTTCTATATATGTCCAAGCATCTACTATAATATACTATCATGTACGATAATGGCATCTAGGACATACATATAACTAACAGCTTGCACTATTGAAGCATTGTTAGTTATATGTATGCCCTAGAGGCCATTACTATACATTTGATGTATATTGTAGCGGATGTTTGGACATATATAGGGAGGACTTTCTTGCTCGACATGATAGTATGCTATCTCGTTGCACTTTATATTAACATGTACACTTATTGTCTCTCTATTACATGTTGATAAAGCCCTTAGGATGAGTACTTGACTACCAGGACTATGATGCAGATATACTAGTGAGGACAGGGTAGTCGGTAAGTACATCCTTCAAATATTCCTAGTTGTGGGAGTATCGAGACAGGGCATCGATACTCCAGAGTAGACTAGCTTATACGCTTCTCGACCCATGAGATGGGTGATGGATGATCCCATATCCATTGGTGTTTGACATCAGAAAAGGTATACGGGTGCTCAGCGGAGACTGGGTACACTTAACGTACTCGTAAAGAACTCTTAGATGGTATTATACCTATCGTCGGATAGCAGTTCTCTGGTGTCACTGGTATAGGTTAGTCTATAGACCCGAGATCGTCATAGAATCTTGTGTGATTACCACTGTGTTTTGATTTCCACCATACCACGGTTAAGAGATCATGCAAAAAGGTAGTTTTGGGTATAGTCCCGAGTCACATGGAGGCAATGAGCGATAGGAGGGGTTTCGTCTCTCCCGGTATTGGGAGTTGATGTTGCGCTATGCTCGATTGGCCATAACAGGAAATCCCTGGTCAGGGTTACTGAGATTTACTGGTAAGTGTTATCAGTAGTTTCTCCAACCGTTATGGACCTTGCATCGGCATGACTTATCAGGCTATTGGGGTCTCACGTTATACCAACCCCAGGCTGTAATATGCGACATATCAGACGAAGAGACCAGACTGTATGGTAGTGTTACTGATTGGATTTGCAGGAGTACAAGCATGCTTGTTTGTTGATCTTCTGATCGCTCAATACCCGGGTGGCCGTTACGTTTAGCAGACCGCTTGCGGCTTGTGGGTGTTTGATATGATCATCACCTACTGTCGGCGTATTGACGAGTCTTTAGAGTCCTACACAGAGGTTCCTGGTTCATGCGAAATGGAGTAGGAGCACATATGTCATATGTGCGGGACCGAGATTGATACGAGTATGTGATACCGTATCGTATTCTTGCGATATGTGATATCGGACGGGTATATGTGATATAGCCGAGTTATCGAATCACGTGTTGATTCGGTAAGTTGATATTATTGATATTAGTCGGTTATATATGATATAGCCGGATCATTAAATCAAGTGTCGATTTAATGATTTAATATATAATTATATATATATGATATATGAATTAAATTAACTAATATTGCTCACTTGACCATTTCTTTTTCTCACTTTGCATACATTATATATATGTGATATATATTATGTATCATGTTAGGTTACACATGCAACATGCATGTATGAGACTTATACCATGCTCGGGTTAAAGCTAGGGTTTTATTTGTTTTAAGCAAATCAAACATTTGGATTTAAGTCAAGGTTAAGCTTGGAGAAGCTAGTAGAACATTGACTTATTCAACTTGTTTGTTTAGCTTAAGATATTTGTTAACCCAAACCTTAACCTTAGACTATGGTTTGTTCTCTACATGAGTTAGGCATGACACTAACTTACCCATGGTTGCAATTCTAACCTCACTCTCTCATTCATTTGCTTCATCACTTCTTCTTCCTCAAGAGAAAAAAGCTTGCTAGTTTTTTTTCTAAGTGATGAAATCGTATGAGAAAAATAAAACTAAAGTGAGCCCACTTCCTATTTCATCATCCTCTACTATTTGCTATTTAGTTTAGGGTGTTTGCTTCACTAATCTCACCATTAGTGAAGAGGTAGCATGAGCTCGAGTCTCCTCGACGTAGATCATCTTCGGCCACGAAGACATTGAGCAAGCTTGTTCGTATCTTCAAGTGAACCCTCTCAAGAGTCCGGGAGTTCACCATTCGCAGCGAAGGGACTATGATATGAAGCTTTAGATGTGAAGGACCGATCTACAAAGGTTGTATTCCCTCATTCACTTAGATGTAAAGTGTTTACATTTAGTTTCGTCGGATTTTCTAGTATCGATTCTAGGGTTAGGGTTAGCTAGAACAGCAAAAATTTAAATATGGCATGGATGATGCCTCCCGAAAACATGCTGCCGTGCTAGACAACCCAACAGCAGGGCTACAATTTTTAAGTGTTAAAAATCATATGCTTCAATAATGTATGAATTTTAGATGAGCCATTCTACACTTGATTCCACAATTAGCCATTTTCTTGAGTTGCTCTCTAGCTTTCTCGATCGTCTTCACCTCCACCTCCCAGCTCAATGTCACGACCCAAAATTGGCACGTGACGGCCCTTAAACTACGCAACGTCTACAGGTGTAACACAATTTAAGTAAGCCGAAAACCCAGTAATCTAAACATCCAAAAGTAGTAAGTGATAATAACATTTTTCTTTAAAACCTTTGAAATCTCAAACCAAATTCTTTAAAGTCCACATTTTCTTTCTTAAAAATTTTGGCTGGACCTCCTTTGTAAAAGCTAACCCCAAAAATGGGTACAATATAAATATAAGTAAAGCATCCCCAAACGGGAGCAAAATCCATGCCCAAAGGCGGTAACATCCACCACAATAGATATACGACGTCGTAGCGAAGAAATAAAAGACGATATAAATAAAACTGCATAAAAGACATCCAAGTCACCAAAAATATACAATATCGTCCTCACATCAAGTCTCTAAGTCAATACATGATAATGGTAGATGGAGAGTACAAGATACAATGTACATAAACAGATAACCGCAGAACCCACCTATAGCAAAACTGTACACAGGCAGACTTAGCGATATCCGCTGCAAAAGATGATACGATAGATAGAAGCCCTGCCTCGACTACTCTGAGGAACAACCTGCAAACTCTGTTGTACAACGGGGGTGAGTTGCCAACTCATGAATAGTAAATAACATATGCAGGTAACCGCAAGTATGCACGTACAACGCGAATCTAACACATGCAAGCTGATAGCAAATAAAGGCAATATATGTGCAACAGTATGAAAGGTACTCTATCAGGTACTACTAATACATGAAGCAATGCATATAAAATAAATGTGGAGTATGGGATAAAACATGTCATCCTCACGGAATCCTGACCTCGTGGCAGGACCAAAGTCCATCAAGACAATCTAAATCCCAAATTTCCTCAAATCAGCCCCTAAATTGGCCCTCATATCCGTAAGTCTCATATGTCCTTAGTGTCCAATATAAAGTAAATCTCATATATGCTGAGTGTCCAATATCAAGTAAATCTCATATAACCAGTATACAATATCAAGTAAGTCTCATGAAAGATGAGTGTCTAATATCTACACCAAAAAACATCATCAAAACAAGTGTCTAGTATCGACACATAAATACTCATCTCTGAGGCGCCGTCACCTGGGACTGGCCTTCCTATGTCATGTACATACATCCTATAGAACCTGAGTGTGCTCCTCCCAAAATCGACAAGGCATGTGCGTACATAACCTCGATCGATATTCCCCAGATATCCGTCGAGTCCAAATACTATCACTGGTTGGCAAATGCCCCCAGCCAGGCTCATCGGCATGGACCTTCGATCTTCTTGCCCGGGAGAACCAACTGGGTTCCACTATGTACCTACACACGGCTCACTCACTCCTCGCATGGGGTAATATATAAGCTCATAACCGAGAAATCTTATGGTGGAAGCAGAAATATCATATCAAGAGAAACCGGGTTTTTCAAATAATGCATAATTTCATGAAACTACCCCGGTCCTCAATTCCAGAAAACATCAAGTAATAAATAAGTATATTTGCATGAATCAATATGATGATATATATAAATTTGACATGTATACATATATATTAGCGTCCTATTCCACTAATATATATATATATATATATATATATATGCATATATAATAGCATTCCATTCCACTATTATATATACTTAAGAGTAAGAAAATATCATAGGACATCATATGAAAACCATCTATAAATGCGAAATCCATGAAATATAATATATGTAATATAAAACTGTAATGTGAGCATATAAAGGAAAAGCCGCTATTTAACTGCAACAAGTTAATATATATCACGCGGATCCTAATTTCTCCAAGTCCTTATAACATCAAATAAAGGTGAACATGTAGCTATAGCCAGGTGTGCGTAACTATATCGGTATAGCAAGATATGTGTATCTACCTATCAATAATTATGTAATACCCTCCAGGTATATGTGTAAGCTTATATGCAAGATGTACATGTAGCTATGTCTAATATGTGTATATACCTATCACTAATGGTACAATACCATATAGGTATATGGGTAACAAGCATATAAGCATGTCAAGGCATATGTGTAAGCATGTAGGTATACAGGTATGCTTTATGTCATATGCACGAAGGAAAATAAGGATCATGTCTCAATGTCCCTAAACAATAAAATATCACATATGTATAGGCGTTGTGCGTGTCATGGCAACTATCGAAGGTGTGTGTGTAGCATACAATTAGTGCTCGTGAAACATGAACTGTCAATAATGGTGTTGTGTCTCATTAATACTAAGTCCATACACAATAAGAAATGAGATTTGCAATAAAGGTACACATGGACAATCAATATCCGTATACATCTAACTAATAGTCATATCATTTAATCTAGCCCAGATGCATAACGCCATACGGGCGGTTCCCCTGTAGATGTTAAATCTACTCACAACAATTCTGGATAAGGAAAGCCAACCACTCGCTTTTCCTTTTAAGCAGCGCCCGAAGTCCCCGCCTGCGATCCTGAAAGCATGTAACAATATAACAAGTGTATATTAGCAATCGACCAATAATACGTACAAACTACGTTTGACTGACACACCAACTCCAATATACTCTCAAGTGTCCGTCTAGTGGCTAACGCGCGTAGCGACACTATGAAACCAACTCAAGACCAAAAACTACACAAAGACACGAATGACATCGGCACAACCCTAGCTTGGAACGCTAAACGACACAACCATCAAGCCTAGACCCTGATCGTACCGATCGCACATTCACAACACAATAATAAACGTGGAATTTAATATAAATAACGTCGCAACGTCAAAAGAAACGCACGCCTAAATTATCTGGAAATCTAGTAAGCAACTTATATCATTTAATCTCAAAACAATAAGTTTTACCAAAACTAGCAATCACAAACATCACAATATAGCATGATTAAACCATACAAACTCTTACTAGAATTTTAAACTCACTCAAATAGGATTAGTAAAAATTTAGTTTGCTAATTAGCTTAATTGTAAAATTAGGAAAATATCATTTAACAAACTAGCAACTTAGTTAAGTTTTCTTCAAGCTTAACCTATCAATTAACCCTTTTTACTAACCAAAACCCTAACTTAATATCAAAAACCATATCTTGAATCTCAAAACATGAAATTAAGAGCTTAAATTAACATCTAATAAGCTAATTTAAAGTATTAAACAAAAAATAGAGATTAGGGTTAGGGTTTTATACCTCCACAAAATTAGCAACTTGCAACTAGAAAACCAAACTTAACCCTCCAAAAAGATGACTTCTATGAAGATCCAAGCAAGATTAGGGTTAAGGAATGAAGGGAAATGATTTATATTTGAGTTTGTGTGATTTATTTAGGATTTTTGATGATTTAATTTGGCTTTGGAGAGATGAAATGGGGTGGAAAAAGATGAAGGGCGGTAAGGGGAGGTTTCGGCCAAGGCATGAGGAAGTGGGAAATGTATAGAATGTTGTGGAAAAAATCTAGAAGAAAACAAAAGAAAATCTTTATTTCGAATGCCACCTTGAAATTCATTTTCTTCTCTAATTAAAATTTCCCATAAAATCAACAAATATCTAGATATTTTGGATGGATATTTTCAAAGATGGAATAATGCTAAGTGATTAACTTAGCATAAATCCACATTAGCAATAATTAACCCAAGCAAAAATGTAATTACCACTAATTTAGTGCGTAATTAAAAGCTTAAAATAATATTTTAATTATGGAAAAATATTAAAATGCACTAAAATTACAAGTGGCTTACAACAACCCGCAAACTAGCAATATTCTATCTAAACTAGGTGCAGTGAATTCTATACTGCAAAAAGATTGCTTCTAGGTTTTTACGGAAAATACAATTTATTTGACCTAAAAACTGAAAATCGCCTAAACGATTCCTAAAGCGTTACAATCTTCCCCCTTTAAAAAAATTCGGTCCTCGAATTTAAAATTCTCTATGCGTACCTTCAAAAAGATGAGTACAAAACTCCCAAATCTCGCTCGCAGCCTCCCAAGTGATCACCTCACTATACGGCTACGCTAAAGGACCTTCACATATAGCAAGACCCTTGACCGAAGTCTCTCCACCTGCCGATCCACTATAACTATCGGCTACTGGTGAACGAAAAATCGCATCCAAAAGAATGGCCTGGTGCTGAATCATGTGAGAAAAGTCATGAAGGTATTTGCGAAGTATCGACACAACGAATACAGGGTGAATAGTCAAAAATCTGGGCGGAAGTGCCAAATTATAGGCAACGGTACTAACTCGCTTCAAGGATCTCAAAAGGACCTAAAATTTTGGGATTAAGCATCCCAAAACTCAAAATGCCATTCATCGGAAAATCCGTTGGAATACATGGTCTCCCACTGAGAACTCAAGTTTGCGATCACCATGGTCGACATAAGACTTCGGTCTGCACTGGGCTGCTCTCATCCTGACCTGAATCAACTGGATCATTTCCGTTGTCTCATGACTAGCTGGGGTCCAAAAATCCTACTCTCGCAGAGTCAGAAAAACAGACTGGCGATCGACACGACCTACCTAACAAAATCTAAAGTTTGCCAATTGGAATGTCTCCTGATAACTGCTATCGAAGGAGAATCCTAACAATTGCAAGTGACGATCCCAGCTGCCAACAAACAATTAGTATGTAGGGACAAGTATATCCTCCAGAGTCTATATAGTCCGCTCTAACTGACCATCGGCCTACAGATGGAAAGCGGAGCTAAAGCTCATCCAGTACCCAAGGCTTCCTGAGGCTTCTGCCAAAGACAGCAAGCGAACCGATGCCTCTATTGGATACAACGCATGAAGGAACTCCGTGCAAACACACAAACTTAACAAAGAACTACTAAGCAAACCGAGCATAACCGAAAAACAATACCCAAATGGAGTCACACCCTGTCTGGACCTGGGTAGACACCACAACGAAAATCATGGAGATCTGCTCCCATTCACATTCTGGAACGGTTAAAGGTTGCAACTCTCTAGCCGATCTCAAATGCTCAACCATAGCTCGCAACAAGACAGACACCTCGAAACGAAATCCGAAACTTCACTCTTTATCCATGCCCACCTATAACTATCTCACAAGTCACGCTACATATTGGTGGACTTGAATGAACACAGAAAGCTGACTGATGTGCCTGCTCTAGGATTTTGCATCTCTACCCATCAGTATCAAGTAAACACAACGCGTCCCTAAACGTAGCACACCCTAGTCACAAATCAAGTATTCCGAATCTTTACCCTGCCGAACATGGTCAAGTATCAAAGACAACGAGCATCGGTGGGTTGTGCCTCATGAAAATGATTAAGTAAAAGTGGACGGGCGCATACATGAGCAAGCTGTCCGCTCAGTAGAGGAGAACTTAAGCTCTACTGAACGATCGCACAAGAACTGTAAATATGCAAAAGACTGTCTCAGAACTGTGCACAACTGGGACAAGCTAACCCCGGGCCTACGACTCAAGCATCAGCTACCACAATCGCCTTGCCATGGGTAATAAAGGATCTCACAATCACAATCTTTTACAAGCTCCATCCAACGGTGCTGTCTCAACAATCAAAACCCACTGCAGGAGGATGTACATTAAGCTTTGGTGGTCCGTGAAAATCTGACACGACTCCCCACACAAGTAGTGTCCCAAATCTTCAACGCACGACCACCGCGGCCATGTCCAGATCATGAGTGGGATATCCTGCTCGTACTCCTCCAACTGTCGGGAAGAAAATGCGATAACTCTAAAATGCTTCATCAACACAAAATCGAGCCCCACTCGTGAAACATCATAGTTAAACAACAAAGTCGCCCGATCCAGAAAGCAAAGAAAGAACCGGTGCAGTTGTCAACCGAGTCTTCAACTGCTGAAAACTCCGTACGCATGCCTCAGTCCAAGAAAAGGAACCTCCTTCCCGGTCAGTCCAGTCAACGGTGCAGCGATACATAAACAATCCTTCACGAAACGGCGGTAAAAGCCTGCTAAGCCCAAAACTGGGGAAAACTGTCTCCGTTGCCAGTCTGGGCCAAGCTGTACGGCCTCAATCTTCCTCGGGTCCATACGAATACCGTCTCTCGTAACTACAAGACCCAGGAGTCAACACAATCAAGGCTCAAGGAACACTCTTAGAATTTAGCAAACAGCTGGTGCTCTCCCAATGTCTGCAAAGCAAATCCTCAAGTGTTGCACATGTTCGTCATGACTCGTGGAAAAGTCCAGAATGTCATCAATAACACAAAAATCAACTGGTCGAGGAACGACCTGAAGAAATCCGGTTCATCACATCCACGAACGCTGCTAGGGCATCGGCGAGTCCAACGACACCACCAAAACTCATATTGCCCATAGTGCGCACAAAAGCAGTCTTCGGAATGTCATCATTCCGAACCCGCAACCCGTAAGTCCACATTGCCCACCCCGGTACTTGCGGGGAGGCGGAAAACGGAATAAAAATCGAATTTTTATGAGCTTAGGCAACATGGACTTGACTATGAAGGATCTTTGCTAAACAAAAACAAGCTAAAACTAACTAGAAACTAGCTAAGTGCTAGAAAGGTTATACCTTGGGCTTTATGTCCTTCTCTCCTTGCTCCTTGGAGTGGTGGAAGGAGGTCACCTTAGTCGTCTTCTCACGTCGAAGAAAGATCCACCCGAAAGCCTCGACCTTTGGCTTCAACTCTAAGCTAGAAGTAACTAGGGTGCAAGAAGTTCTAATCCTTGAACCCTAGATGAGAGTAGAGATTATCAAGAGAGGATTTTTCTCAAGCTCAAGTGTTTCTCAACACATGAGAGAGGAGAGCTTGAGGGAGAGGAAGAACAAGAGAAAGAATGTGAATAATAGAATGAGAGAATAATATGAAGCATTCACTCATATATGTGAATTATTGTAATTAGATAATTAGTGAGATAATTGTCATGGCTAAATCAAGACATGACCATTATCATTTCATTTTTAATGCAAATTACAAGTATCAAAGAGCATCTTCCAAATGAAATGATGATGGTCAAAGTGTCAACCAAGATCAACAAGTCAAGAAGGTCAAATGGTCAACAACCATAACCATGCACAATTATTAAACTAATATCAATTAACAATAATACACACATAAGTATTAGGGTTAATAAAATGACAATAGTCATTAACCCTAATCAAAGTCCTCTCCCTCTGTCTCTAGCAACTGTGCATACGCACCCGTATTCATGATCCGAGGAACACGAATACAATGAGAAAAACCAATCCCAAATCATATACTAGGATCCGGCTTAAACCAAAGCCCGCTAGTATAAGCTGTCCGGACAGCAAACGTGCACAAGTGCGCAGATGTGAACGAACCCTGTCGCAAAACCATGCGACCTCTACTCATTTTGCCTAAAGGAGAATAGCTCTCTGTGTAGGACTCTAAAGACTCGACACTACGCTGGCAGTGGGTTTAACCACAGACCGCAAGCGGCACTAGCTGTACGTAACGGTCCCCAGGTAGATGTCGATAAGAAGACTGACGAGGTGAACCCCATCTGAACTCCTACTGAGCCTGTATGTGACAATCTCCGTACAGTCCGGTCTGTTCGTCTGATACATCGCATGGCAGGCCTAGGGGGCGGTGAACGTCAGTCCCCTAATAGCGGTACAAGTCGTGTCGGAGTGTAGCCCAGAACACCCTGAGATAACACTGGAAAGCTACCAGAATATCTCGCTTGCCCTGGCCAGGGACTACTCGTGTAATGGCTCTCCTGGACACAGCGCGATGTCAACCCCCAATACCGGGAGAGACGAATCCTGTCTAACCTTCACTGCTTCCAAGTGCTTCGGGACTGCACCCAAAAACTACCTGTTTGCACGACTCCTTTGAGCCGTGGTAGGGTAGTAATCAAAGTGCAGAGGGAACACACTCGAGGCGAAGTGACAGTGTCAAGTCAGCGGACTAAGCTGTACTCATGTCACCTGGGAACTGATAACTAACGATAGGTATAATACAAACCAACAGTTCCCGACGAGTCCTGTCCAGTGTACTCGTAACCTAACGAGCATCCGCATACTATCTCAAGTACGGCGTACTGACGGCTGTAGGACAGACCGTCTCCCACGCTGGGATGAGAAGCGCATATGCTAGTCTACTCCGGAGTATCGATGCCCTGTCTCGATAGTCCAATGACCAGGGACCTGTATAAGGATGTGCTTATAGATCACCCAGCTCCCACGAGTGTGAGCGCCATCACAACGCTGGTAATCAAGCAAAGATCCTAAGGGCTCTACTAATATGTATATCAGCGATATGCTAAAAGAAACACATGCACATATTAAAGTAGAGACAAACCAAGTAGCATACTACCATTTCGAGCAAGATTGTATATACAACTGTGAATATCCCAAGCTTCCATCAAGTAATATACAAACTAGTATGATACAGTAATGGCCTCTAGGGCATATACACTAACAATCTCCCACTTGCACTAAGGCCATGTACTGGCGTATCGAAGACCTATCATCTCGATCAGCCACTCGAACTGAGTCTGGGGCAAGGCCTTGGTGAATGGATCTGCTGTGTTATCTTCTGAAGTAACCCTCCGAACCTCGATCTCCTGGCGATCCACGATCTCCCTGATCAGGTGATACCGCCTTAAGATGTGTCTGGATTTCTGATGGGATCTGGGTTCCTTCGCTAAAGCTATAGGCCCGTTGTTGTCGCAATACAGAGGTATTGGGTCAACAATGGACGGAACCACCTGAAGTTCTCTCAAGAACTTCCTCATCCAGACAGCTTCTTTTGCGGCATCAGATGCAGCGATGTATTCCGGTTCCATAGTCGAGTCAGCAACGGTTTCCTGTTTGGAGATCTTCCAACACACCGCCCCTCCATTGAGGGTAAAGACAAAACCCGACATGGACTTGGAATCATCCTTGTCACTCTGGAAGCTGGAGTCAGCAAAGGCCTCAATCTGGAGGTCTTTTCCGCCATACACCAAGAACATCTCCTTAGTCCTTCTCAGGTACTTGAGAATGTTCTTTACTGCTATCCAATGTTTCTCCCCAGGGTTTGACTGATACCTGCTTACCACACTCAGTGCATAAGCCACATCCGGTCTGGTACACAACATCGCATACATTATAGAGCCTACCGCAGAAGCGTAGGGTATAATAGACATGCGATCCCTCTCCAAATCAGTCTTGGGAGACATCTCTTTGGAGATGGTGATCCCGTGACAAGCCGGTAGATTACCGCGCTTGGAATCTTCCATACTGAATCTCTTCAATATGGTGTCGATGTACCTGGACTGCGAAAGTCCTAATATCCTCTTGGATCTGTCACGGTGGATCCGGATATCCAGAATGTATGAGGCATCACCCAGGTCATTCATGGAGAACCTGTGTGATAAGAACCCCTTGACAGATTGTAGCATAGGAATGTCATTTCCTATTAAGAGAATGTCATCCACGTATAAAACGAGGAATACTACAGTTCTCGCTACAAATCTACAATAGATGCATGGTTCATCTGGATTTTTGATAAAGCCAAATTCCTTGACCGTCTCATCAAAACAGATGTTCCAACTCCGCGATGCCTGCTTTAGTCCATAAATGGACTTAAGCAACTTGCACACCTTTCCGCTGCTCCCACTCTGAATGAAACCTTCTGGCTGGTCCATATAGACACACTCCTTTAAATGTCCATTTAGAAAAGCTGTCTTTACGTCCATTTGCCAAATCTCATAATCGTGGAAGGCAGCAATGGCAAGAAGGATCCGAATGGATTTCAGCATAACTACTGGAGAAAAGGTTTCGTCATAGTCCAAACTAGGTCTTTGACGAAAACCCTTTGCAACCAGTCTAGCTTTATAGGTCTCAACCTGTCCATCTACACCAATCTTCCTTTTGAAGATCCACTTGCATCCTACGGGTTTTACCCCATCTGGAGCAATGTCCAATGTCCATACTTTGTTGGTGTACATGGACTCCATCTCGGTCTGCATTGCATCCAGCCATTTTACCGAGTCGACGCTCTGAATGGCTTGCTGGAAGCTAGTAGGCTCATCAAGGTCTATGATGCAATCCTCTCTATCCCCGTCAATGAGAAAACCGTAGTATCTCTCGGGCGGATGAGACTGCCTACTACTCCTGCGGAGTGGCGTGGGAATGTCTTGATCTTTCGAACCCTCTGGTTTTACTAAGCTTTCAGTAATAGCTTGTGGTTCTGGAATTTCTTCTAGTTCTATTGCGCTCCCATTTATTTCTTTTTCTAAGAACTGATGTTCCAGAAAATGGGCATTACGAGAAACAAGGACTTTTTGTTCCTCTGCGTAATAGAAAAGATACCCCCTGGAGTTCTTTAGGTATCCCACAAACTTGCACAGTACTGAGCGTGCCTCGAGCTTGTCCGTATACTGCTTTTTGACATAAGCTAGACATCCCCAAATCTTCAGGTATTGAAGATAGGGTTTCTTCCCACTCCATAACTCATATGGTGTGGTAGGCACAGTCTTAGTGGGAACATGGTTCAAAAGGTATGCAGCTGTTTCTAGCGCATATCCCCAGAACGATCGCGGCAACTCAGCGTTACTCATCATGGACCGTACCATATCCAATAGGGTTCGGTTCCGTCTCTCCGATACACCGTTATGTTGCGGAGTGTATGGAGGAGTAAGATGAGAGAGAATTCCATTCTCTTTTAAGTAACCCAGGAACTCGGCACTCAAGTATTCACCACCTCGATCAGATCTCAGTGCCTTGATACTTTTGCCTGTTTGTTTTTCTACTTCATTCTTATATTCCTGGAACTTTTCAAAAGCTTCGGATTTATGTTTCATCAAGAAGACATGTCCGAACCTTGAGAAATCATCCGTAAAGGTAATGAAGTAAGAATAACCGCTTCGCGCATGTGTAGACATTGGACCGCACACGTCGCTGTGTACGAGTCCCAAGAGCTCACTCGCTCTTACTCCATGTCCAGTGAACGGAGTCTTTGTCATCTTTCCTTTGAGACAGGATTGACAAGTTGCATACGATTGATATTCGAACGAATCCAAATATCCTTCTGTGTGTAACTTAGTCAACCTTCTCTCATTGATGTGACCCAGTCTACAATGCCATAAGAAAGTTTTATTGATTTCTGGAGACATTCTTTTATGTGTATTCTGGACATTGAAAATCTGTGGCTGGTTTAATACGTATATACCGTTGTTCAATGTATCTGACCCAATCAAAACTTGATTAAGGTGAATGTTCACTACATTAATTACAAATGCAAATTCATAACCTTCTTTAGATAATAAAGATACAGAAATGATATTACAGGTTGCATTTGGTACATAATAACAACTACGTAAAACCAAAAAGTGTCCATCCGACAATCCCAGGTGATAGTCCCCCACGGCCTCAGCATCCATGCTAGCACCGTTAGCAACTCTGAGGGTCATGTCACCTGCCTTCAAAACTCTACGCTTTCTCAATGCCTGTAAAGAATTATAGATATGAGATCCTGATCCGGTATCCAATACCCAGGATGTAGAGTTTATTGATAGACAGTTTTCAATAACATACACACCTGAAGCTGAAGCTGCAACTCGCTTCAAATCCTGTGTTCTGGCCTTCTAAGCCTTGCAATCCTGTTTCCAGTGACCACTTTTGTGACAATAGAAGCATTCTTCCTTCCCCACCAGTTTTCCCGCTATCTTTGTTGCTTTTCCTTTTCCCTTCGTATCCACTTTACCGACACCGCCTCTTGGTTTGGCGGGGGCTTTCTTCTTCTTGCCCTTGGCTTTCGCCCTGGACCGAGAAGAGGAAGATCCTCCTACAAACAAAGTGGATGTCTCCCTACCCTTCTGTAGGGTGCCCTCAGCACTCCTCAACATGTTCAGAAGTTCGGAAAGTTCAACCTCTTTTCCTTGCATGTTGAAGTTAAGAATAAACTGGGCGTAAGTGGGAGGAAGGGACTGGAGAATCAAATCAGTATAAAGTTCATTCTCCAAAGTGGTCCCAAGGTCCGCGAGCTCCTCTATGTAGCCAATCATCTTAAGCACGTGTTCCGCTACCAATGATCCGACGGCCAACCTTGCCGAAAATAACTTCTTCGACACTTCGTATCTTGCGATACGAGACTGCTCTCCATACAGTTCTTTTGTATGAAGAAATATGGACTCTAGGTCCATATTCTCGTGCCTCCTCTGATGTTCGTTGTCCAACGAGGCTAGTACGAGGCATCTGGCCTTCGCGCAATCTATTTCCCGGGTCTTGTAGATTTCCCTATCTACGACACTGGTTTTGGGACCTGGGACAGGGGGAGCTTTGGTGGTAAGAACATACCCTAACTTGTCGTAAGTGATTGCCATCTTGACATTCCTGAGCCAATCTTTGTAGTTTGGCCCTGTCAATATGTTTTTATCTAGTAATAACTTAAGTCCGGTCATGTTGAATGGTCGCTGCAATTAGGAGAGAGAAAAGAAACACTTTAGCATGATGCTCTTGCAAGTTTAGAGTGGTTTTTAATTTGTCTAAACTGGATGGCTCCCACTGTCTCTCGAATCCCTTCTCAAACCATAAAGAAAGGATTAGTCAGGATCAATCTCACCGTAAATACTTGCTTAACCGTTCAGCCAGGCCAGTGTCGGTACTTCGAGGGAGGTTTTCCAACGCTTTCGCGAAGTTCCTTAATTAAGTAACCTCTTTTCCCTGGGGGCGTAGCCCCGCTAACACCTTTCTAGACACCTACTAAGTTTATAGCAGTGATCGTTAAGTGAGAGTTTTCACGAGGAGTAGCATATACTCACAGTAGGATCGGGATCCAAATATCATCGCGTGATAAAACCGAAGGAATCCTACCAGAATTATCACACTCCAAATGGTATGCAGCGCTAGCAAGTTTCAGTACTTATAAAACTCCCGATGTGGATTTTTGCCCCATGCTCTTATGACCTTGGCATGAGGTCAAAATGTCATAAGTCACATGTCAAGTTCTTCCCATCATTATCTCGGTTAATTTGAACCCACCCGTACCTACCCTTGACGTAGGCCAAAATGGCAGTACGACTGTCTCAAACCAACGCATTCTATCTATGCAACAGATAAATATCCGGCAGCTACCAATCACTACGCCTTGGCATGAGGTCAAAATACATAGCTTGAGTACTACCGAATATTTAACTGAAATGATGGAGGGCTACGGATGGTTTTGGCGAAACCATGAACGTAGTGAACTTTGTTAGTTATATGTATGCCCTAGAGGCCATTACTATACATAGGATGTATATTGTAGTGGATGCTTGGACATATATAGGGAGGACTTTCTTGCTCGACATGATAGTATGCTATCTGGTTGCTCTTTACCTTAACGTGTACATTGATTGTCTCTCTGTTACATGTTGGTAAAGCCCTTAGGATGTGTACTTGACTACCTGGACTATGATGCAGAACATACTAGTGGGGACATGGTAGTCCATAAGTACATCCTTCAAGGTCCCTAGTCGTGGGTGTATCGAGACGGGGCATCGATATACCAGAGTAGACTAGCGTATACCTTCTCGACCCATACAGATGGGCGATGGATGATCCCAAATCCATTGGTGTTTGACATCAGAGATGATATACGGGTGCTCAGTGAAGACTGGGTACACTGGACGGACTCGCCGAGAACTCCCAGATGGTATTATACCTTACGTCAGATGGCAGTTCTCTGGTGACACTGGTACAGAGTAGTCTGTTGACCGAGATCGTCATAGAGTATTGTGTGCTTCCCACTGTGCTTTGATTTCCACCTTACCACGTCCAAGAGGGCGTGCAAAACAGTGGTTTTTTGGTACAGTCCCGAATCACATGGAGGCAATGAGCGATAGGAGGGGATTCGTCTCTCCCGGTATAGGGAGTTGATGTTGCGGAGTGTTCGATTGGCTATAACCGGAAATCCCTGGCCAGGGTTGCTGAGATTTACTGGTAAGTGTTACCTGTAGTTTCTCGAATTGTTATAAACCTCGTATCGACACGACTTATCGAGCTATTGGGGTCTGACGTTTACCACCCCTAGGCAAGATATGCGACATATCAGATGAACAGACCGGACTGTACGGAAAGTGTTACTGGTTGGATTCACAGGAGTGTGAGCGGGCTTGCTCGTCGATCTTCTGATCGCTCAATACCCGGGTGGCCGTTACGTTTAGCAGACCGCTTGCGGCTTGTGGGTGTTTGATATGATCATCATCTGCTACCGGCGTATTGATGAGTCTTTAGAGTCCTACACAGAGGTTTCCTGGCTCAAGCGAAACGAAATAGGAGCGCATATGAGATATGTGCGGGACCGAGAATAATGCGTGTATGTGATACCGTATTCCATTCTCGCGATGAATGTATCGAAAGGTTGTATGTGATATAACCTAGTTATCGAATCAAGGGTTGATTCGGTAAGCCGATACATAGGATACTAGTCGGTTATATGCGATTTGACCGGATCGTTAATTCAAGTGTTGATTTAATGATTTAATGTATAATTATATATTTGATATATTACTTTGCATTAACTAGTATTGGTTCACTTTAAATGGTTTTTCTCACTTGCTTGTGCACATTGTATATGTGATATATTTTTTGTGGACAAGTTTGTATCATGTTTGATGATACATGTTTACTTGGGTTTGTGTAAAGATTAAACCATGGTTATATGAATGGTTAGGGTTTTGTTTTCTTATTTATTTATTTATTTATTCTTTTTTGGAAAATAAATGGCATAAAGAGAAAATGGTGGCTTTCTTTGTTTGCATCTTGAAGCTTCATGAAGCTTTGACTAAGTGACCATTTTGTCTTCATGTCTTAACCCAACCATTCACTAATCCTAGTTAATTCTCTACACCTAACCATGGTTGTATTATGATAAGTATTGCTTTTCTTTTCTATTTTAAAATAACTTATCATAACATTTTTCATCTTCTTCTTCTTCTTCATCAAGAAGAAGAGCTTGCCACCATCAATGGCAACTTGAGAATATGAGTGAGAAATCCAATTCTAAAGTGAACCCACCTCCTATTTCTTCATCCTCTACCTCTTGCCAAGTAGTATAGGGTGTTTCCTTCACAAGTTTTCATGGCTTGGTGAAGTTGGAGCTTTATCTTGTGATGCCTCGACGTAGATCATCTTCGGCATCGTAGTCGATGACCTAGCCCGCCCGTTTCTCCGATGAAGCCGACACTAGAGTCCAAGATCCGATTTATACAGCGAAGGGACGTCTACGTGGAGCTAAGGAAGTGGAGAACCGTATCTACAAAGGTTGTAGCCTCTTTCTTTTAGTTAAGTTGTTAACTTGTTTCTTTTTCGCCTAAAATTCTAGTTAACGATCCGTATTAGGGTTTCTCGGCACCCGTAAAATTTGAAATTGGCATGGTTGATGCCTTGTGAGACCTCTTGAGAGTGCCTAGGAACCCTACAGTGGTATCAGAGCCTTAGGCGATGCGTATACGGAGTTTGAAGTCCGATCGAACCGAAATCCCATTTCCAAAATGCTCTCTGGACTTTTTTCAAAAACTGGGTTTTTTCCAAATTAAAAATTGCTAAAAAATTCAGCAGCGACTTAGTTGAATTACTATGAAATTCGAGGGGCTAACTCATCTAAAGCGCGGCGGAACCGCGGCACAAGCATGCCTTGTGCGGCGGTTCCGCGGCCATAAGATGAAGTCAGCCCTCCATTTTTGCACAGTAATTTGTCACTTCAGGTGCTGGATTTTCTGGGAATTTTTTAATATTTATTCAAGAGTTGAATATTCCAGGGTGTTTTGGAGCTTAGATGATTCGATCGGATTATCAGATTTTGTCTATGTGTTTTCCGGATAATTTGTTGAATATGTTAAAAAGTTCGACCGGATATAAATACCCAATTTTTCCCCTGTCGGGAAATTTTCAAGTGTTGGATTTTTCTGTGGTTTAACGACGTTCTAAGTAGTGCAAGTAACGCGATGGTCTCTCTAGAAGACAACAAAGCTTAACTCGATTATGTGACCGTCTTGAACTGCCCTTTGAACCTTAGGGTTTGGGGCAGTACGGCGTGCCACATGTGAGGCGTTGGCTTGACCCTTCTACGGCTGGACCGTTGGTACTGAGGCACGAAGTGAATGTCTTTGAACTTATTTCATGAGTTGAGCTGTTTCGGGAAAACTTGGGTGTTCGATTGTTCGATCGGAAAGTTTAACATTTTCTATCTTATTTGGAATGTGATACAATAATTGGAATTCACAAGTAGTTATGAGATAACTGAATGAATGTTATAAATCTAGCAATTTAGTCTCACTTGATCGGTTGCTACGGAATTTTGATGCGATCAAAAGTCCGTTGCAATCACGTAGCGTACGCGGATACTCGCCGGGTAAACTTAATAGACAGCTACACCCCATAGCCCCGACCAAGTGACTGTAGGAGAACCCCATCGCCGAAAGCATCTGTTCAGGTGCTCGCGGCAGCGATGTTCCGCCTTGGTGCACTTCGTCGACGGCGTCGGTGGTGCGGCCGTCTACTGAAGTTTGCGACGAGCATTCGATCGGGATGTCGGGAATCTTGTTGAATTGCCCGACTTGATATTGAAAAGAGTTTTCGATAATGATACTAAAATGTGGGGTTTATAATTGTTAGGCATGCGATGTCTAAGGAATTCGTTTGATTAGGCATGCGATGTCTATGCAGGTTGCGGATTCCAACTGTTGTAGTTTTACACTTTCTTTTCTGTGACCGTAAGTGTAATATGTGATATCGCCGGTTTCGTTGCTATATGTCAACGACAATTGGGATATGCATGTTTACTTACGTTGATGACATGTGATGTTTTGTGTTGCTGGATATGTTATATTGGATCGTCTTGTTTGAATAGCCGGGTTTCTTTTATGTGAGATGAGTGTTTTTCATTTTCATTCATGTAAAAACTTGTATGTAATATTCTTTTATTGGGGCACTTCCAGGTTGCGGAAGATGTCACCCTTTGTATATTATTTACTTTTCCGCACTAGGATAGACCCAAGGAGGGGAGCACAAGTAACCGGGTTCTGGAGTCCAGTGGGAGACCAACTCGAGGAGTCGAGTTCGGGTCTCCTAACTCTAGGATTGGTAGGGTTGCTTGCCGCTCTCGTAGGGGTCTAGGGGTGTGGGTTTGTCTATTCATCGCGACCGTGGAATCCGTGTTTTATACTGGCTCGTATTGAAAACACGGACGTCCTAGTATATCCAATATTTCATATGTTTCTTCTGCTGCGATATCTGTGATGTGATCATGTGATATGTTCTGTGATGGATACTTTATATAGTATATATGATATATTATATAGACGTTACTTATGTTTTACACCCGCGCTAGCCCTGCCCCGCTCTTTCGTTAGTTACCTAACCTAACGGTGCACGAGGGGACATCGAGGCGAATGCGGATGGCATACGTGTACGTCGTATTTATCTGTGATGTTTAGGTACTTAAATGATGGGAATTCATTAATGTGATTAATGAAAGTAAAAGAAACCTAAAGATGTTGTAGAATTGAATTTCAAAAATAAAACAGGTAGCTACAGTTCTTGCTTTGCACAGCGGTGTATATGATATATCCTGCACCTTATTCGATGAGGAAAGGACCGAGATCGCTTCACCGGGAGTGACTCCTTTAGCAATAACTGGCAGATGCTACAACTCTCGGTTTGTCTTTTGATTGCTTCTATAGTTTCTGCTTTGCACAGTGATATATATGATATATCCCACACCTAATTCGACGAGGAAAGGGCCGACGATCCCTTCACCGGGAGTGACCCCTTTAGCAAAACTAGAAAGGCCTCAAAAACACTCCATTTCAAAATCATTTGATTCTACAACGATATCAAGTTCATTACGCAATAGGTTTTCAGAAAAACCTGTCGTAGCCCTCCGTCATTTCAGATAAGTTGTATATAGTATTTATGCTGCATTTGTTGGCTTTCGTCAAGGTGCAGTGTGCGGTAGCTATATGCTGCTTATCTGCTGCATACGATGCGATTGGATTAGGGTAGTCGTGCGGCTTTGTTGGCTTTCGTCAAGGGTCGTGCGGGTGGGTTTAATTCAATCAAGAAATGTACGGGTTGAACTTGACTAGCGGGCTATGGTTTGTTGGCTTTCGTCAAGGTCATAGCACGTTAGGGGCAAAATATTATCGGGAATTTCAAGTGTTGAAATTTGCAATGAGATTGCATACCTTCTATGAGATAGTTGGATCCCGATACCCGCTGCGAGTAATTGTTACTCCTTGGAGAGTTTTACACATTCAATTAGCCGATCAAGTAGGTGTCTAGTGTTAGTTATATGTATGCCCTAGAGGCCATTACTATACATAGGATGTATATTATAGTGGATGCTGGGACATATATAGGGAGGACTTTCTTGCTCGACATGATAGTATGCTATCTGGTTGCTCTTTACCTTAACGTGTATACTGATTGTCTCTCTGTTACATGTTGGTAAAGCCCTTAGGATCTGTACTTGACTACCTGGACTATGATGCGGATCATACTAGTGGGGACATGGTAGTCTATAAGTACATCCTTCACAGTCCCTAGTCGAGGGTGTATCGAGACGGGGCATCGATATACCAAAGTAGACTAGCGTATACCTTCTCGACCCATACAGATGGGCGATGGATGATCCCATATCCATCGGTGTTTGACATCAGAGATGATATACGGGTGCTCAGTAGAGACTGGGTACACTGGACGGACTCGCCGAGAACTCCCAGATGGTATTATACCTCACGTCAGATGGCAGTTCTCTGGTGACACTGGTACAGAGTAGTCTGTTGACCCGAGATCGTCATAGAGTCTTGTGTGGTTCCCACTGTGCTTTGATTTCCATCTTACCACGTCCAAGTGGGCGTGCAAAACGGTGGTTTTTGGGTACAGTCCCGAGTCACATGGAGGCAATGAGCGATAGGAGGGGATTCGTCTCTCCCGGTATATGGGGGTTGATGTTGCGCCGTGTTCGATCGGCTATAACAGGAAGTCCCTGGCCAGGGCTGCTCAGAGAATTGCTGGTAAGTGTTACCAGTAGTTTCTCGAACAGTTATAGACCTCATATCGACACGACTTATTGAGCTATTGGGGTCTGACGTTTACCACCCCTAGGCGAGATATGCGACATATCAGACGATCAGACCGGACTGTACGGTAGTGTTACTGGTCGGATTCACTGGAGTGTGAGCGGGCTTGCTCGTCGATCTTCAGATCGCTCAATACCCGGGTGGCCGTTACGTTTAGCAGACCGCTTGCGGCTTGTGGATGCTTGATATGATCATCATCCGCTGCCGGCGTATTGACGAGTCTTTAGAGTCCTACACAGAGGTTTCCTGGCTCAAGCGAAACGAAATAGGAGCGCATATGAGATATGAGCGGGACCGAGAATAATGCGTGTATGTGATACCGTATTCTATTCTCGCGATAAATATATCGAATGGTTGTATGCGATATAACCTAGTTATCGATTCAAGCGTTGATTCGATAAGCCGATATATTGTATACTAGTCGGTTGTGTGCGACATAACCGGGTCATTGAATCAAGTGTTGATTTAATGATTTAATGCATATTTATATATTTGATATATTACTTTGCATCAACTAGTATCGGTTTACTTAAGATGGATTTTCTCGCTCGGGTGTGCACATTACATATGCGATATGATTTTGTGCACTTGATTATATCATGTTTGATGATACAAGTTTACTTGGTTAAGTGCAAAGAATAAACCATGGTTAAAAGAATGGTTAGGGTTTTATTTTCCATTACTTATTTATTCATTTATTTATTTGTTTATTCATTTTGGAAAATAAAAAGAAAAGAGAAAAGAATGGTTGCTAGATTTGGAGTTTAGTTGAAGCTTCATGAAGCATTGATAAAGTCAACCATACTTATCTCATCCTTAACCCTAACCATTCACACTAACCATGATTCATTCTCTACACTTGACCATGGTTAGAATTATGATAAGAATTCATTTTCTTTTCATTTTCTAATAACTTATCATAACTTTTTCATAAGCTTTCTTCTTCTTCTTCCTTGACTTGAAGAAGAAAAGCTTCACCTCCATCAATGGTGATTGATGATATAAGTGAGAAATCCAATTCTAAAGTTAACCCACTTCCTATTTCTTCATCCTCTACCTCTTGCCAAGTAGTAGAGTGTGTTTCCTTCACAACTTTTCACGGTTTGGTGAAGGTGGAGCTTGATTCATCGATGCTTCGACGTAGATCATCTTCGGCATGGACATCGACGACCTAGCTTGCCCATTCTCCGACGAAGCCGATCCTAGAGCCCGGATTTGATTTGGACAGCGGAGAGGACCTCGTTGCAGAGCTATGGAGGTGGAGCACCGGATCTACAAAGGTTGTATTTCCGTATTTTATTTAGTTAACTGTTAACTAGTTCTTGTTCGCCTAGACTTCTAGTATACGATCCGTTGTTTAGGGTTTGTAGGCACCATAATTTTTGAAATTGCCATGGTTGATGGCTTGGGAGACTTCACTAGAGTGCCTAGGAACCCTGCATCTAGAAAGGTGTCAACGGGGTTACGCCTCTGGGAAAACGAGGTTTACATTAATTAGGTTCGTGCGAAAGCACGGGGGACCTCCCTCAAAGTACCGACACTGGCCTGGCTGAAAGATTGGCGAACTTGTAGTGTGTAATTAATCCCGGCTAGTCTTTCCTTTTAGGGTTTGAAGGAAGATTTGATAAAAAGCAGTGGGAGCCATCCTGATTAGATAAAATAATAACCAATCTATTCTTGCAAGAGCGCACGCTGAGTGTTTTCTTCTCTCTCTCTCCAGGTAGCGACCATATCACGCCTTAATCAAGATAATAATACGGATTATTGACCGAACCCGCTTGTTATACTAAGCTGGGGAACGTTGGTCCCGCTCCAACTTATAATTGTTATAAGACAGAGCAGGAAATTGGGGAATACCAGAATTCCTATGCCACCCAAACGAAGAAAGTGCATATGATGCATCTCCTTCGGGTGCATTCATTATATAGAACTGTTTCTCAGTGTCCTTTACGTCCTGGGTATATGATACCGGATCAGGATCCCAGATATGTAATCTGTTACATAGGGCTACAAAAGGGTAGAAAAACTGAGAACGGGTGATAAGTTTCATGAGACAGAAAATGGGGCAAGTGTTGTAGCCAAGTCTGTTGGTCACTGTCACCCTGTATTCCAAATACATTGATTCTGAACGAATGTTATTAGATACCGAACCTGATATACAAAATCATATCAGTCTCTTTATTAGTAAGGAAAGGATATAATTTTGTATTGTTGGATAATGTTTTGAACATTTCCTATATCAAAAGTTGATCGGTTCAGGCACGTTATCTAAAAGCATTAATATTCTAAATCAAACTGCAGTTCTTAGTATACAGAACATACACAAGAGGAAGAGTTCAGAACTGAACGAATCCTTCTTGAGGTATTGTAGACTAGGTTATATCAATGCGACCCGACTAGCTGAAGTTACACATAGATGCATATTTAAATCTGTTTGAATTTACATCTTATGAAACTTGCCAGTCATGTCACAGAGATAAGATAACCATAGCTCTGTTTAATGGAAACAGAGAAAGAGTTAGTAAACTCTTGGGATGATACATGTTGATGTATGAAAGGTCCCCTGTCTACATATGCCAGGACTGGTTCTTTGTACTTCGTTACATTCTCTGATAATCTCTCAAAATTCAGACATATGTTCCTGTTGAAACACAAGTCCGAACCTTTTGAGATATTCACAGAATATGATTTAGAAGTAGAAAACCAAAACACGGGTAAAAGTATTATGTCCTTTGATGTGATCGAGGAGGAGAATACTTGAGCACGGAAATCCTGGATTATTCTAAAGGAGAGTGAGATTATCTCTCAGCATTACTCCTCCGTATACACCATAGCACGATGGTATATCGGGGTGGAGCAATCACACCCTATATGATAAGGTGTGCTCTATGATGAGTACTACGGAGTTACCTATTTCCTTTTTGGGAGTTATGCACTTGAGAAGCTGCATACCTATTGAATAGGGTTCAAATCAAATCCGATGCCTACCGCTTCATATGTGATATAGAAAGGGAAGAGCCCATATCTTAAGATGGTTAAGATTTGGGGTTGTCCGGGCTATGTCTAAAAGCATAATCCGAACAAGCTTGAGGCAAGGTCTGTTATGTACAACTGGAAAGGTTCCAGCTATACAAACAACAGCAGATGATTTGGAAGAACCAAAGGATTCAGTAGATTCCAACGAACCTCAGCCTCTCCGCCGATCTAGTAGGGTTCCTCACCCACCTGAGAGATATTTCGGTTTCTCTATGATAGTGGGAGCGAGGATTGCATCATGAGATGATGACCCAACTAGTTTCGAGCAGGCCATCAGGAGTGCGACTCTGTAAGAATGGCTGGATTCTTAGCAATCTGAGATGGAATCCTTATACACCAACAAAGTATGGACTTTGGTTGCTATATCTGAAGGGTTAAATCCCCATCAGGAGCAAGTATATCTTCAGAAGATTACTTGGTGTACATGGAAAAGTTAAGACTTTCAAAGGTATACTTGTTAAAGGTTTGCATCATTGACCAGATATGGATCATAATGAAACCTTTTATAAGGATCTATGCTTAAGTCCATCCAGATCCTACTTACCACGGCTACATACCATGACTACGATATCTGGTGGTGGGTGTCATGACTGCTTTTCTAAATGATGTTTTGGAAGAGAGCGTCTATAAGTATACAGCCAGAGGGCTTCATAGACAGTGGGAGCAGCGGAAACGTGTGCAAGATGTTTTATGTGATAAAGCAGGCATCGCGGATTTGGAACATCTGTTTTGATGTGGAAGTCAAAGAGTTTGACATCATCAAAATGGTAGATGAACCTTGTATAAACGAAAAGGTAGTAGGGAGTATGGTGACGATCCTCGTAGAGTACGTGGATGACATGCTCTTGATAGGGAAGGAGTTTCCTATGCTACGCTCGGTCAATCTCCGCTTATCACCATGATTCTCCATATAGGATCAAAGTGATACCTCCTAAATCCTGGATTTTGGATCTATGAGATAGATCTAATTGGATGTTAGGCGACTCACTAGTTGTAGTGAGATGGTATCAGTTGATCCTGGGGAGAATCACTGGAAAGGTTCCAGGGTGATAAGGACGACTGAATGTCAGTCACAGGCATTGTCTTTACCCTCAGTAAAGGGACGGTATGTTGGAAGAGTTCCAAGCTAGATACCGTGGCAAACTAGACGATCAAGGCTGAATACATCGCTACTTAAGATGCTACCAAAGAGGCTGTCTGGGTGTATATTTGTTCATGAGATGAACTCTGTTCCTCCCATTGTGTGACAATGGAGTTGTGGCTTATGCCAAGGAACGTCAGTCCCATCAGTGATCCAGACATATTCTAAGGCAGTTTCACCTGATCATGGAGATGGTTGATCTCCAGGGTGATCGAGGTCAGGAGAGTAGACTCAGAGGACAACACGGCGGATCCACTCACAAAGGCCTTTTCCCAGAGAGAGTCTTTTATGGGATGGTTGAGTATGAGATGCTACAACCACTGCTATCAGATTACCCTTGTGCAAGTGGGAGATTGTTAGTTATATGTATGCCCTAGAGGCCATTACTATACATAGGATGTATATTGTAGTGGATGCTTGGACATATATAGGGAGGACTTTCTTGCTCGACATGATAGTATGCTATCTGGTTGCTCTTTACCTTAACGTGTACATTGATTGTCTCTCTGTTACATGTTGGTAAAGCCCTTAGGATGTGTACTTGACTACCTGGACTATGATGCAGATCATACTAGTGGGGACATGGTAGTCCATAAGTACATCCTTAAAGGTCCCTAGTCGTGGGTGTATCGAGACGGGGCATCGATATACCAGAGTAGACTAGCGTATACCTTCTCGACCCATACAGATGGGCGATGGATGATCCCATATCCATTGGTGTTTGACATCAGAGATGATATACGGGTGCTCAGTGAAGACTGGGTACACTGGACGGACTCGCCGAGAACTCCCAGATGGTATTATTCCTTACGTCAGATGGCAGTTCTCTGGTGACACTGGTACAGAGTAGTCTGTTGACCCGAGATCGTCATAGAGTCTTGTGTGGTTCCCACTGTGCTTTGATTTCCACCTTACCACGTCCAAGAGGGCGTGCAAAATGGTGGTTTTTGGGTACAGTCCCGAATCACATGGAGGCAATGAGCGATAGGAGGGGATTCGTCTTTCCCGGTATAGGGAGTTGATGTTGCGCAGTGTTCGATTGGCTATAACCGGAAATCCCTGGCCAGGGTTGCTGAGATTTACTAGTAAGTGTTACCAGTAGTTTCTCGAATTGTTATAGACCTCGTATCGACACGACTTATCGAGCTATTGGGGTCTGACGTTTACCACCCCTAGGCAAGATATGCGACATATCAGACGAACAGACCGGACTATACGGAAAGTGTTACTGGTTGGATTCACAGGAGTGTGAGCGGCCTTGCTCGTTGATCTTCTGATCGCTCAATACCCGGGTGGCCGTTACGTATAGCAGACCGCTTGCGGCTTGTGGGTGTTTGATATGATCATCATCTGCTACTGGCGTATTGACGAGTCTTTAGAGTCCTACACAGAGGTTTCCTGGCTCAAGCGAAACGAAATAGGAGCGCATATGAGATATGTGCGGGACCGAGAATAATGCGTGTATGTGATACCGTATTCCATTCTCGCGATGAATGTATCGAAAGGTTGTATGCGATATAACCTAGTTATCGAATCAAGGGTTGATTCGGTAAGCCGATACATAGGATACTAGTCGGTTATACGCGATATGACCGGATCGTTAAATCAAGTGTTGGTTTAATGATTTAATGTATAATTATATATTTGATATATTACTTTGCATTAACTAGTATTGTTTCACTTTAAATGGTTTTTCTCACTTGCTTGTGCACATTGTATATGTGATATATTTTTTGTGCACAAGTTTGTATCATGTTTGATGATACATGTTTACTTGGGTTTGTGTAAAGATTAAACCATGGTTATATGAATGGTTAGGGTTTTGTTTTCTTATTTATTTATTTATTTATTCTTTTTTGGAAAATAAATGGCATAAAGAGAAAATGGTGGCTTTCTTTGTTTGCATCTTGAAGCTTCATGAAGCTTTGACTAAGTCACCATTTTGTCTTCATGTCTTAACCCAACCATTCACTAATCCTAGTTAATTCTCTACACCTAACCATGGTTGTATTATGATAAGTATTGCTTTTCTTTTCTATTTTAAAATAACTTATCATAACATTTTTCATCTTCTTCTTCTTCTTCATCAAGAAGAAGAGCTTGCCACCATCAATGGCAACTTGAGAATATGAGTGAGAAATCCAATTCTAAAGTGAACCCACCTCCTATTTCTTCATCCTCTACCTCTTGCCAAGTAGTATAGGGTGTTTCCTTCACAAGTTTTCATGGCTTGGTGAAGTTGGAGCTTGATCTTGTGATGCCTCGACATAGATCATCTTCGGCATCGTAGTCGATGACCTAGCCCGCCCATTTCTCCGATGAAGCCGACACTAGAGTCCAAGATCCGATTTGTACAGCGAAGGGACGTCTACGTGGAGCTAAGGAAGTGGAGAACCGGATCTACAAAGGTTGTAGCCTCTTTCTTTTAGTTAAGTTGTTAACTAGTTTCTTTTTCGCCTAAAATTCTAGTTAACGATCCGTATTAGGGTTTCTCGGCACCCGTAAAATTTGAAATTGGCATGGTTGATGCCTTGTGAGACCTCTTGAGAGTGCCTAGGAACCCTACAAACTTGATATAATCGATGGAACGAGATAGCTTTTAAAAGGAGTGGTTCAAGCTCCGCGTTTAAAAGTTTAGTTTTGAAAAGAACCGAGTGGTTTTCAAAGTGTTCTAATCGACATTTACTTGGTTTATTTTCTTGCATTAGTTCTTTTAATGCGTCCCATCATTTAATCCTACCATTGCAGAAAACAACCAAAATATGACGTACGCTTATGCCATTCGCATTTGCCACGGGGCCCCGTCATCACCCGTTAGGTTACTTAACTAACGACAGAGCGGGGGCTGGGCTAGCGCGGCTGTAAAACATAAGCAACATCTAAATAGTTATCATATATAAATATATAGCAATGATAGACATTACAGATCACAGATGAATACATTGGATATACTAGGAATCCGCAATCCGTTCGAGCCTGCAACGAAAAGCGGATTACACGGTCGCGGTGAATAGCCAATACCCCACCCAAGACCCCTACGGGTGCGGCAAACTACCCGCCAAGTACCCGAAGCGAAGCAACCTCCCTCACCACCGTGAGTAGGCCACTCGGCACTTCGAGATACCCGGTAGTTTGTGCACCCCCTCCATGGGTCTATCCTAGGAGCAAAAACAGTAAAAAGAATTATACAATGACGGCTACAACCCCGACCCGGTTGTGCGGCCAAACAAATAATAATATTACATCAATTTACATGTTACAATGAATGAAAGAAAAAGCAACACTCATCTCACATCCACCCCGGCTATTCATCCGCGACAATCCAACCCATTCATATACACATACCTTCATCAATCACAAATCACAGATATGTATAACCCCGACTAATCGACATATAGCGATTAGCCGACGTTCAATACATATAAATATCACAGATATAACCTTTTAGTCAAAGTGTATTGAAGTTCGGAAAAAAAATACGGATTTATAGGCCCACAAAAACAAATTTCTATTCTGGAAAATCTGGGCACATATAAACCATCTTAAAAATCCTTAAACCAAGCCAGAAATACACTGCACCAAACTCGACCCAAAGAAGAGCCAAGATGGCCGCGGTTGCGCGGCAATAGCTTGCTATTGCCGCGGAACCGCGGCTCTTTGGTCGAATCTTTGGATCGTTTTTGGTGCTTTCTTCACAAAACCCTGAGATGATTTTTGGAGTACAATTTATTTTGTTTTGAACAGAAAAAAATTTAACAGAAACTTAGGGTTTTGAAAACTCGTTTTTTTTCGATTTTTCCGATTCAAATTTCGATACACTCTACTACCTAGCTAGTTTATGTTTAGTTAGGCTCTGATACCACTGTAAGTCCACGTTGCCTACCCCGGTACTTGCGGGGAGGCGGAAAACGGAATAAAAATCGAATTTTTATGAGCTTAGGCAACATGGACTTGACTATGAAGGATCTTTGCTAAACAAAAACAAGCTAAAGCTAACTAGAAACTAGCTAAGTGCTAGAAAGGTTATACCTTGGGCTTTATGTCCATCTCTCCTTGCTCCTTGGAGTGGTGGAAGGAGGTCACCTTAGTCGTCTTCTCACGTCGAAGAAAGATCCACCCGAAAGCCTCGATCTTTGGCTTCAACTCCAAGCTTGAAGTAACTAGGGTGCAAGAAGTGCTAATCCTTGAACCTTAGATGAGAGTAGAGATTATCAAGAGAGGGTTTTTCTCAAGCTCAAGTGTTTCTCAACACATGAGAGGGGAGAGCTTGAGGGAGAGGAAGAACAAGAGAGAGAATGTGAATAATAGAATGAGAGAATAATATGAAGCATTCTCTCATATATGTGAATTATTGTAATTAGATAATTAGTGAGATAATTGTCATGGCTAAATCAAGACATGACTATTATCATTTCATTTTTAATGCAAATTTCAAGGATCAAAGAGCATCTTCCGAATGAAATGATGATGGTCAGAGTGTCAACCAAGGTCAACAAGTCAAGAAGGTCAAATGGTCAACAACCATAACCATGCACAATTATTAAACTAATATCAATTAACAATAATACACACATAAGTATTACGGTTAATAAAATGACAATAGTCATTAACCCTAATCAAAGTTCACTCCCTCTGTCTCAAGCAACTGTGCATACGCACCCGTATTCGTGATCCGAGGAACACGAATACAATGAGAAAAACCAATCCCAAATCATATACTAGGATCCGGCTTAAACCAAAGCCCGCTAGTATAAGCTGTCCGGACAGCAAACGTGCACAAGTGCGCGGATGTGAACGAACCCTGTCGCAAAACCATGCGACCTCTACTCATTTTGCCTAAAGGAGAATAGCTCTCTGTGTGGGACCCTAAAGACTCGACACTACGCTGGCAGTGGGTTTAACCACAGACCGCAAGCCGCACTAGCTGTACGTAACGGTCCCCAGGTAGATGTCGATAAGAAGACTGACGAGGTGAACCCCATCTGAACTCCTACTGAGCCTGTATGTGACAATCTCCGTACAGTCCGGTCTGTTCGTCTGATACATCGCATGGCAGGCCTAGGTGGGCGGTGAACGTCAGTCCCCTAATAGCGGTACAAGTCGTGTCGGAGTGTAGCCCAGAACACCCTGAGATAACACTGGAAACCTACCAGTATATCTCGCTTGCCCTGGCCAGGGACTACTCGTGTAATGGCTCTCCTGGACACAGCGCGATGTCAACCCCCAATACCGGGAGAGACGAATCCTGTCTAACCGTCACTGCCTCCAAGTGCTTCGGGACTGCACCCAAAAACACCTGTTTGCACGACTCCTTTGAGCCGTGGTAGGGTAGTAATCAAAGTGCAGTGGGAACACACTCGAGGCGAAGTGACAGTGTCAAGTCAGCGGACTAAGCTGTACTCATGTCACCTGGGAACTGATAACTGATGATAGGTATAATACCAACCAACAGTTCCCGACGAGTCCTGTCCAGTGTACTCGTAACCTAACGAGCACCCGCATACTATCTCAAGTACGACGTACTGACGGCTGTGGGACAGACCGTCTCCCACGCTGGGATGAGAAGCGCATACGCTAGTCTACTCCGGAGTATGGATGCCCTGTCTCGATAGTCCAACGACTAGGGACCTGTATAATGATGTGCTTATAGATCACCCAGCTCCCACGAGTGTGAGCGCCATCACAACGCTGGTAATCAAGCAAAGATCCTAAGGGCTCTACTAATATGTATATCAGCGATATGCTAAAAGAAACGCATGCACATATTAAAGTAGAGACAAACCAAGTAGCATACTACCATTTCGAGCAAGATTGTAT